>LPNX010047066.1:495531-552584 GCA_001517045.1 Pseudotsuga menziesii
TTACAAATATTTTAAATGGATCACTCCCAACTTCCATCTAATATTCTGGAAATATTCCTTGTGTAGTGTCTTGGTAAATATATTAACAATTTGTTCTTTTGTGTCAACATACTCTAGTTTGACACCCTTTTGGGATACTTGTTCTCTTAGGAAGTGATACTTTATTGGTATGTATTTTGTTTTGGAGTGCATGACATGGATTTTTAACATATTTATGGCACTGGAATTATCACAATTTATTATTATTGGGTGCTCAAACTTCACAAGTAATTCTTCTTATGTCTGCTTCATCCAAATGACTTGGGTGCAACATGACGCAACAACAATATATTCAGCCTCTGATGTGGAGAGTGAAATGGAACATTTCTTTTTACTTAACCGTGAAGCTAAATAATTTCCTAGGAAGAATGATGCTCCACTGGTATTTTTTTTATCATCAATACTTCCTACCCAATCTGCATCAGTAAATGCTTTTAAGATGAATTCTTGACTTTTTGGGTACCATAACCCATACTCCACAGTACCTTTCAAATATTTGAAAAATATTTTTCCTGTTATTACATGCATTTCTTTGGGGCTTGACTGGAGCCTAGAAACCAAACATACAACTTGCATCACATCTGGTCTTGTAGCTATCACATATAGCAGGTTTCCTATCATGTATCTATACATGGTATGATCCACTTCCAGAGACTCATTGTCCTTATGTAATTACAACCTATGATCATAGGAGTACTAATAGGTTGGGAGTCTTCTATCTTAAATAATTTAATCATTTCTTTGATGTACTTAGTTTGAGAGACAAATATTCCTTTGTCTGTTTGGTAAACTTGTAACCCCAAGAATAATGTTAGTTCACCCAACATTGACATTTCGAATTCCTTCTTCATTTCAGAAGAAAAATTTACACTTAGTATTTGTAAATTGCTTCCAACTATGATTCCATCTACATAAACAACAACAATGATCATATTTTTCATCTTCGATTTTAAGTAGAGGTTACTTTCAGTGGCCCCTCTCTTAAATCCTTATTGCTTTAAATAATTGTCCAACCTTGAAAAACAGGCCCTTGGATCTTGTTTGAGACCATAGAGTGCCTTTTTCAATTTGCAAACATAGTCTTTATTTTTTTATAATATAAAACCTTTAGGTTGTTCAATAAAAACCTCTTCTTCTATTTTTCCATTAAAAAATGCAGATTTGACATCCATTTGATACACTTTAAATTTTTTATGGCATGAGAGTGATAGAAACATTCTTATTTCTTCAAGTCTTGCCACAGGGGCATAATATTCTTCAAAATCAATCCCTTCTACTTGAGCATACCCTTTACATACTAATATTTCCTTGTTCCTCATCACTCGACCATCTTGATTGAATTTGTTCTTGAAAACCCATTTGGTCCCTATAACATTCTTATCTTTAGGTATTGGGACAAGTTCATAGGTCTCATTTTTGTCAATATGATATAATTCTTCATTCATGGATTTGACCCATTCATCACTTTTGTTGGATTCTATAAAATTCGTAGGTTCCACTATTGAGAGTAGGGCTTGTTCATTAAATGGTAGTTGTCTGCTTGTACTGACTCCAACATTTTTATCACCTATGATCTGTGTCTTCAGATGATTCTTTTGTATCCTTCTAGATGGAGTTTTTCTATCAGGTATTGGGGAGTCTTCTTCACCGTCTTATGTATATTCGTTCTATATTCCTTCTTCTTCATCATGTCTAATTTCGTACTTTTGCAAGTCTTCCTTTTCTTCATCATTTGTATTTTCAACACTGTCATGAATTCTTACTCTTCTTGGTTTGATATTATCTATTCTTACATATACACTTTCTACAATCTTATGTAACCTTTTATTGTAACATATAAGTCCTTCTTGGTGGATGAATATCCTTGAAATATTCCTTCATCAGTCCTAGAGTCAAACTTTCCAAGATCATCCTCGTTCCTTTTAATGTAAAAATTACTTCTAAATACTTTGAAATGTTTGATTGAGGTTGGTATTCCATACCATATTTCATAAGGATTCTTGTTCTTATTCATTCTGATTTTTCCTCTCTTAAGTATATAGACAGCTGCGTATATTGTTTCTTTCCAATATGCATCTAACAGCTTTGCTTCATTAAGCATTGTTCTGGCATCTTCTTGGATTGTTCTATTTTTCCTTTCAACATCATCGTTATGCTAAGGATTCTTTGCAGCTGCAAATTGTCTCTTAATTCCATGTTTCTCACAAAACTCATTGAACTCATTTGAAGTAAAATCCCCCCCATTGTCTGATCTAAGACATTTGATTTTCATATATGTCTCATTTTCGACCATTGCCTTGAATATTTTGAACTTATCAAAGGATTCTGATTTTACTTTGAGAAATTTCACCCAATTGATCCTTGTGTAATCGTCAATGAGAAACATGAAATAATATTTTCCTTGCAGGATTTTACTTCTTGTTGGTCCACAGAGATCTGTGTGCACTATTTCCAGAGGATGCGAGGTCATATGTTCTTTTGTTTTAAAACTGGCTCTATTTTTCTTCCCATGTTGACAATGTTTACAAACTAAGTTTAGAGGTTTTACAATTTTAGGCAAGTCTCTTACAGCTTCCTTATTACTTATTTTGACAAGATTGTCAAAATTTAAATGTCCCAACCTTCTCTACCATAACAAACTTTCATCAACCATACTTAAGTAACATTGATTTTCATTTTCTAGGATGTATACATTGTTTGAATTTATTATAGCAATGCCAACAACTCTTCCTAAGACCTTTTCCCTGATTTCACATTTCTCTAATTCAAAAATACAGATGTTCCCTTGATCACATGTTTGAATTACACCGAGGAGATTAGGATTGATTTTTTCTACTAGTAATAAAATTTTCTCTACGATCTTGTTAATGACAACAGTCGTTCCTTTTCCAATTATCTTAGAAGACATATTGTCTCCAAATGTGACTTTACCCTTATTATTTTTTAGTTTTATGAACTTGTTTTGGTCACATGTCATGTGTTTTGAACACCCGCTGTTCAAGATCCATAGATCTTGTTTCTCTATTGCACATAGAGAAATCATGGAGCTTTCCTTTTCTTCCTTTTCTTACTTTTCCCTCCAATACTTCTTTTGTTTTGTGTCTTGAGACTTAATTGCAACAATATTCCTTGTAAAATTCATCAGTTTACAATATCTTGCCATATGTCCATGGTTATTACATTTGTAACACTCTATGTCATATTTTTGAAGAAGTGTAAAAAGTTTATGATTTCCTTTTGGTTTGTTTCTTGATGAATTCTTCTTGTATTCACGAACCTTCCCATAAGGTTTGCAATTTAAGGATTTATGACCAAAGTTATTACAAGAGTAACAATGACCCAAAAATATCTGTTGGTTTCTATTTGGTCTCTTATGAACCAATATATTTCTGTTTTAATCTTGAGAGCTTAGGGCAGCTTTCTTGCTCTCTTCCTTTTTAACTGGACTCTTTCGTGCTTTGGCATAGATTTTCTTACTTCCTCCTTGATTAGTGAAAGATAAATAGTTTGGCTTCTTTTCTTTGTTAAAGCCCAAGCCATATCTATCACTTTATGATCTTTGGATATTCAGGATATCATCTAGAATCCTTGATATGTTCTCAAACCTTGATTTGATAGATCTCTCATCAAGATTTTTCTTGAATTGCATGATCTCTTCTTCAAGTCTCCCAGATTCCTATATTCTTATTTTGAGCTACAAATTTAGGTCCTCCTCAATCATTTTGGCATCTAGAGGTTGAGCTTCCAACTTACTAATGACATGATTTGAATTTTTTTTCTTTTTTCTTCATTTCACAAGTTCTTCAAGAGGGATAACAAGTTGAATTCTTATGTCTACTTCTCCTTCCTTATCTGATTCACTATTTGAATATTGAGTATCTAGACCCATGAATAGAATTTAAGTTTCTTCATCCTCACTTGTATCTGCATCTTCACTATCTTCCATGGTGTAAACAAATTTCTTTTTCTCATAGGACTTCTTCTTGTTTCCTGTTTTACCCTTTTTGAACTTTGAGGTTTGTCTCTCATCACTATCATCTTGTTTAGGGTAAGTACATTTTGTAACAAAATGTCCAATTCTTCCACAGTTGAAACATTGTAGGGGTAACTTTCCTTTATATTTTTCAGTACCTTTCTCAAGCATTTTAATAAAAAGAGTTTCCTCATCATCTAGGTTCTTTGATTGGTTTTTGGATGAGTCTTTAAATGCTACTTCTTTTCTTGAAGATTCATTTAGTCCCATTCTCATCTCATATGTAGTCAATATTCCATGTAGTTCATCTACTATCGCAACCTCAAGATCATCTCGTTCTTATAGGGTGGATACTTTTGAATCATACTTCATTGGAAATGTTCTTAGTAACTTGTTAACCCCTTCTCTTTCTTTTAATTTTCCTCTAAGACCTCTAATAGCATTGAAAACCTCATCAACTCTTAGAAGGTATTCCCCAATATTTTCTTCTTATTTCATTTTAAGGCTCTCAAACTACCCTTTATATGTCTGAAGCTTGGATTCTTTGACTTTAGATTCCCCTTCATAAATAATCTTTAACTTATCCCAGGCTTGTTTGGAAGTCTTACATCACATAAATTTTGTAAATACATAGTTTGTCAATCCACTCAAGATTGCATTTAGGGCTTTGGAATTACCTTCATATTGGCCTAGCTCCATTGGGTCTGTAGGTGCTTGGTCTTATATTTAATACTCCTTTTCAGTTTCCTCCGAAACCTTCCATCCAAGGGATATCAAATGGCACTTCATTCTCACACTCCAATATGCATAATTTTCTCCTACGAATAATGGTTTTCTGTTAGTGGATAATCCATTTTATTGATCCATAGTGTTTTTTAAATAGGATCTTCATTCAAGTGGTTAAACTATGCTGAAGGAATCTGCTCTAATACTAATTTTTAGAATATTGGACAATACTAAGGGGGCGGGGGGGGTGAATTAGTATTGATAACTTTTTATAACTTAAAAAAGCACAATTAACATTTAACATGTAGAATCAATAAGAAACATAGAACAAATATTTTATTGTGGAACCCAATTGGGAAAAACCACCAATATGTCCTAGTACTCCAAAATTATATTTACAAATATTTTATTCCTGCTACAATAGACAATGATGGTACCGTAACATATTTACTGACAACTATTGGAAGGAGGCTATAAACCCCTGTTTTTTCAGCTACTACACCCTATTTACCGTCTACTACTAGAAGGAGGATACAACCCCCTGTAGGATTGATGTTTTCCCTAGCTCCACCTTACAACCCTCTTTTTTTGTATGATCTTTAGATCTACTTTATGATTTCTATCTTTGATTCTACTTTGGTCTGTAACTACTACATCTGCATTAAACTATATCGCTTAGAACAAGTCTCTCACTCATCATTCTTTCTATGAATACCTTCAAACATGTTTTCTATGAGTGCATCTCTTCACCGTTGCATATTTTCATTCTTAGATCGTGCCTCTTCATGAAGACTCAATTCTTCATTCTAACAATTCTTTAACTCTATTCAAGTTTACCAATCATACCTTTTCGTGATGCAATTTTACCAGAATTGCCTCCCTACAATGATAATTCTTCACCAAAAATTCTTCTCAATTTTCCTTTCCGCAACATATCCTTTCCTCAACCATCCTGAGCCATTGATACATTGGAGACTCTTTCCTGTATGTCAATCCATGTAACATACCCATACAACCTGACTAAAATGCATATAAAAAAAGTATTTTTCTCCTTACACCTTCTGCCTTCTGCATTCCGTAGGGTGGGCTCCAGGTGGCAGAAACCCCTATTACTTTATACTTTCATTTTCCCCTTTCTCCTTCCACCTTCTATATTCCACAGGGTAAAATCCGAGTTGCAAAAACCCATATTAATTTAAAATTTATTTTTCTCCTTCCGCATTCCACATTCCACATTCCGTATGGTAGACTTCGAGTTGCAAAAACCCATATTACTTTATATTTTCTTTTCTGCTTTCCTCCTTCTGCATTCCATAGGGTGGACTCCAGGTTGTGGAAACCCATATTAATTTATATTTTCTTTTTCTCCTTCCTCCTTCCACATTCTACCTTGTGCATTCTATAAGGAGGACTTTGGGTTGCAGAAACCCATATTAATTTACATTTTCTTTTTCATCTTATTCCTTTTACATTTCTTCTAAACCATTGATTTCCTTGTGGGTTCACTCCTGACTGTCTATCTACGATGAAATACGGATTCAATATTAACTGTTGATCCTTTTTCGGATTCAAATCTAGTCATTTATCTGTACATTGTCGATCCTTTTCCTCTTGCATCGATCCTCTACTTCTTTCATCATGTTCACTGGTTTTGTCATCGCTGAACTCCTTTGAAAACTATTTTCAACCAATACGTATGGATCCAAATCACCTTTAGATCAATTGTTTCAAAGGAGATCATTGTAGGGTGTCTCCTAGTGAGAAAATCTCAAAATATGAGAGAAACATCCTACGATAAATAATGACAATGCAAGATATAACAGAAATAACTAAACACATAAGGAATTTATTGGTCATAGGACACTTTGAGGGGTAATCATCCTTTAATAAATCTCAATACAAATAACTCGTGGATTCCTGCATTGAACTCAATGTGTACTTATATACTAAATCTAATCCAAACAACTATTACTCCCCATGAATGTGGGGTAATACAATATACACATAGGACGACTTACAAATCATATGCATCCAATGAAATATACTAACAAAGTAAATATAAGGGTTGACACAAGTTCCTAACAAAATCATTACTAATAAAATACAACTTATTTAGCCACATGTTCAATCTAGGATCCATCATGGTAATATGGACTCTGGTAAGCATTTCATCATGAGTAAAGCCCACTTCATTGCATAAACATGAATTCCTGATCCATGCTAGAGATATGAAGCAGATCATTCTTCGTACGTCCTCCCTGCCATCCATTTGGGAGAATGTCAATTGGTTCAATGCCATTGAGGAGCGTCTAAATGTAGCCTGGTCCACAGGGAATGTATATGAAATCATCAAACCAAGACATAAGAAAAGAATGTGAGGAATTAATTGGAAATTGATGGATATTAAATCTCGATGGAATCAACACCCTTGCAATATGAATTTAGTTATATTTAGTCAAGGCCTCCCTGACGAATTAGTGCATCCCGACCATATAATAAAATATAATGGACAAGGGAAGCAAGGAATATACCTTTGGATAAGGATGGATAGGGATGAGGGAAATCATGAGTTGGAAAACATGGTCTTCTCCCTCCATGTACAGGTTTAGGGTATTTGAACCTAGGTTCTCAAATCCCTATAATATATGCCAGAACAAAATCTCAAGAATCAATGTTTATAGGGATAATGTCATTCCCTTTGAATGGATGTGGAGGAATTACATTTTATAAATTCCCATAAACACACATATATGGATATTTTGGTGGCGGAATCATCACTTTTCCCTTCCACTGGGGTTCCAGGCATTAGCTTGTTTCCTGCAAATTTTGATTTAGACTTTGTAGATGATGAAGAAGAGAAGCATGAGATTAGAATCATTTAAGAAAAAGGAGAGGGTGAGAATGCCAAGAAATATCTTCCCTCCTAGTTGTCACTTATCAAATATTTCTTCATTTTGATTGTAGGAACCTTCTATAGAATAGATTCAGAAGTCAATTGGGAATTTTTGTATAAGCATAAGCCATTTTTTTTAAAATAACAGTATATGAAGTTTGCATAAATCCATCAGAAGCATGCTATTTGTGGATATAAACTTATGGTCCTTTATGTACATTCTACAATATTTGTATCCTTTTAATGAAAATCATTTCAAATTTCTATAAAAAGAAAAGATTGAAGAGTTTACACCTCACCAAGTTGTAATCAAGGATTTCAAAAACCTATGCATGCCCTATTAACCATAATATAATATTATGGGGTTGTATAGATTTGACAATATTTGTTCTTCATATTTTCCTTAAGTTTTTATTTGTCATACAAATGACTTGAGAAAAATTTTGCATTAGCGATTTGGTCATTTAAACTATCATTCATTACAATATCCATGTAATCAGAAAATGATGATGGTTCCTCTTGTTTCTTGTAGAGAGAATTTTTGTTGCAGGTGTATCCTTAGAAAACATAATTGTCACAATTTTGACAAACATGCCTCTTGGCATGCCTCACTTCCCTTTCAACTTGTTCATAGCGATTGGTGTGTTCCTCTTGCTTCTGTTTCTTTCTCTAGCTTCAAGTACTTATTATTTTTTATAGATGAATTCTCCATATGCACTTGGATTTACTTTTTAGAACATAAGAGTGAAGTTTTTGACATGTTTTTGACCTACAAGGCCCTTAAAGAAAAATAATTTGGACATCAAATACATGAGTTAAGAACATATAATGGAGGTGAATATGTAAACAATAAATTTATAATTTAATACACTACAAAGTGCATTCGAATGAAAACTATTGTTTCATACACACCACAACAAAATGGTGTTTTTGATAGAAACAATCACACATTAAACAAAATGGTAAAATGGAAGGCCCAATATAAGGGATTAAATCCTTGTTTTGAGGTGGAATCCATTAATTGTTCTAACTACATAATCCATTGCACACCAACAAAGGATTTAGATATATAAAATTGGAATAAGCATAGAGTAAAATTAAACTTGATGTAAGCCACTTTTATGTATTTTATAGTGAAGTATGGACTCACATTTCCTACGAAAAATGGAAAGCATTATATCCTAAGAGTGAGAAGTGCATATTTGTTGGATAATATGAAGATGCAAACAGTTATAGACTTCTTCAACCTAAATCCAATGACATTATTATTTGAAGAAATGTTAAATTTGATGAAAATACATTTCCCTCCTAGCATAATCTGGCATATGTTCCATCTTTGACCTATGATCCATCTTTGGTGATTGTACCACATTTTATTCCCAACTTCTATTATAATGATCTTACTCTACTTCATCTTTGGATTATGATAATGAGGATGAAAATACACCTCAACCTCTCAATGTTCCTTAAGTTGGGCCCATTGAACATGAATCTACACTAGCACCACCTCTTCTTAGATGGCCGTATTCAATATGATAAATAGTTGGTGATATGTTGATGGTCCTACAAATCAATGTTGAATACATTCATAGTTCTAGTGATCCTGTTTTCTTTTGGATCAAGTTTCAGAGGCTCGTTATCTAGAGGCATTTGCAAAAGCTTAAGGCCATGCATATTTGGACACATATATTATAGAATACCATAGTTATTTAATGTCGAATGATACATGGGATTTTATACCTCTACTAAAAGGAAGAAAATTATTATATGTAAATGGGTGTATTAAACTAAGTATGCATTAGATGGAAGCATTGGAATACTTAAGCAAATATTAGTTTCCAAAATATTTTCCAACGAAAAGGAATTGACTATAATGAAACCCTTACCCCTATTTCAAAAATGAACTCCATCGACCTTGTTCTTGTGAGGATTATATAATCCTCCCATGTCCATATATAGTCTAATTGATCATCTTGAATAACTTAGGAGTTCTTTTCTAGAGTTTTATTCCACCATGATATTCGTTCCACCGGTGCCATTTGGTGCCACCAGTGGCATTTGGTGTTATCGGTTCCATTTGGTGCCACCGGTGCCAACCACTACATTCTAGGAGCCACTCTGAGTGCCACCGACAACCTCCATAAGTTGGTTGTTGTAGGTAGGAAGTTATTTTGATTCATCCTCCAGTTACAATTAGTTAGATCACTCTTAGTTGGTTTAGCACCAGTTTTGCATGGCTGCATGGGGAAGTGGCACCTTTTTTCACCTACCTCATCAGTTTAAATAGTTTAACTAGTTTAACTGAGTGTATAATGATTTATAAATAAGGAGTTACAGTAGTGGCTCCCATGCAGTGATTTAGACACACTGAGTTATCCCATCATTTAGGTTTAGGTTGTATACTCGATCTTATCTACATGATTCAAATACTACTTATTGTAACACCATTGTATTACTGCTGGAATAATGAAGATTGATGTTGTAATTAACTAATCAATTCTTAGCATATGTGTCTCAAATTTGTCTTATTAAGTGTACATTTTTCTTGATATTCCACTGCACAATTCTACTTCACTATTTCTCTCATTTTCCTATAGATCAATGGTTCAATAATTTAACATGGTATCACAGCCTTGTTAAAACTAGAAACAAGTCTTGTCCAATGTCCATTGTACACTAGAATCATATGGGTTTCCACATAAATCCTGTAATGATAGCCTTTTTCCCTATGAATTTTGTTCAAATGAGTCTATCCAAGTGTTCCAGACTGTAAAAAAGTGTACATGTCAAGGTGGAAAGGATTGAAAATGACATTATTGTGAATTAAAATGGGTTTTATAGTGTTATTTGCAGGTACATATGTATATTCTTAAGGAATGAACCGATTCAGCATATAGAAAGATGGATTCTTTAGTTCTCATACCCTGAATCCTTACACCCTTCAACTACATTGATTGGAGGGAAGATATGTAGCTAGCCTTGCATAAGCTTGGTCTATTTAGGATGACGATGGGAAGAGAAACTAAGTTCTCAACAATATGCTTTCAGCTTCATGTACACTCATATCTCCTGGGATCTTTTGTTCCATATTTAGGGACTAAGGACTCCAAAGTAATTTTGGGATAAGCTTGAATCTTTGTTTGGAAAACAAGATTAGATTCAAGGGAAAATTTTGGAGAATGAGCTCATAGCTCTACAACCCAGCAGTTTCAAATCTATTCAACAATTCTTTATGAAATACAAGTCACCTGTACTGCAATGCAAACAATGTGGATTAGAGAGGAAATATGAGAAACTTGTGATGTAAGTGCTGAGAAAGCTTGGATTAGAGTACTCAATATTTTTCTCTACATTCCATTGTGGAAGAGATTCCATCCTTAATTGGAATATTCCTTCTCTAGATGCTTTTACTGAGTCCTTAATACACAAGCAAGATAAATTGGTTCAAATGGGAGTGCTTTGAAACTCCAAGAACCTATAAATTTTATTGTTAGACTAAAAAATGGATAAGAAAGAGGGAAGAACAAAGGGAAGGAGACAAAAAAACATTGATTCAAATCCAAAAGAGAATAAGAGATATTCTAATGGAGCCTCGAGTTCCAACAAAAAGAAGAAATTTTAGAAGACTAAGTGTCCATAATGTATGAGAGACTTTTATCTAGAGAGCCAGTACATGAAGAGGACCATCGACCAGTTGACAGCACTCCTTGAATAGAACAATATTTCCCTTCCATAAGGTGTAGAGATTCCTGAAGCTAGAGATAATACTGAAGAATATGAGAGGTGCCATGCTTTGAAAGCATGCTTATCTCAGTCGAATTATTACTTGATAGATTCTAGAGCATCCAACCACATTGTTTCCTCCAAGGAATCCTTCACCACTCTGAATATATCAAGAGGGCCTAGAATTTATATGGGGGATAACTCACAGTGTGGAAATTGAACCCAGGTGTTAGAACAATTACACTCACAAAAATTTCCAATTACACATGCAAATTACACACAAAGGAGACTGAATATGGAGCTAAACACTAATCTGTATTGAATAAGTGTACAATAGCCAGCCCTGTGAAGTCATAGGCTGCCACAATAAATAATTACATGATATATTTGAATGCATAAGGATTCCATTCGAATTTGGTCAAAAGTAGGCTTACTAAATCTAAGCAAATTCCCCATAGGTGCATAAAGCAGTTTCCAAATCTGTCTAGGAGCTCATGAATTGGAAAAATAAATTAGGCAAGCTAATAGATGATGGAAGGACAACTCGTACATGATTTTATTAGGAGAAAAGGGTGGAGGATGATGAGGACAAAAAACAAGTTAACTTCACCTAGTCAAACTTTCCCAATTGCCTTAAAACTCAGAAAAAGCAGGCAATAAAGCAGAAAAAGCAGACATGTGCTAGGAAGGCCAGGAATAAAGTAGATTTGATTCCAAGTGGTTTCCCAAGTGCTCCATGACTCAAATTTAGCAAGTTTGACCACTTTGTATGTGTGGAGGACAACTTGCATAAGGTGGAATATGGAAACTAGGCAAATAAGACAAAAATTGGATTAATTAATGTCTAAGGTAGCTAACTATGGGTTGATTATTCTAACACCCCCCCTTAAGCCTGACTTATGAGTAAAATATCAGAAAATTATAGGGCCTAGCAACAAGGCTTAGTCACCCTTTACATACTGCATGTCCATTTAACCAAGGAAAGAGGCAAAAACCCAGTGGGAAAAATCCTCCCTTAAACATGGACAGTAAAACAAAATTTGAAAATCTTGTCATCACTCATGCTTCACAGCATTATCAGCAATCCCCAGAAGTGATTTGATATTGCTGAATTTCTTCTCACAAAAAAATTTGGTGAATATATCTGCTACTTGTTCTAAAGATGAACAGAAGAGTAGGTGAATGGTGCCATCATGCACAAGCTGTCTGATGTAGTGCACAGGATCTCAATGTGTTTGGTTCTCTGTCTCTGAATTGGATCATTGCAAATTTGAATGGTACTCTAATTATCACAATGGATAGTAGTTGAGTATTCTGATTTGAAGCCACACTCACAAAGTAACCCCTGCAACCATAAACATTGAGTTGCTGCATTTACAACTCCTCTGTACTCTACTTCTATAGATGAGAGTGCAATGGCACTCTGTTTCTTGCTGGACCAATTGATTGGTCCTTCAGCAAGCATGGACACATATCCTGATGTTGACTTTTGATCTTTGTTGTCACCTTCCCAATCACTGTCAGTAAACCCAATCAAATCAAGATCAGATTTAGCTTTGTAGAAGATCCTATGAGTCCTTGTTCCCTGAACAAAGTTAAGGATCCTTTTGGATGCTCTCCAATGGAAATCATGAGGCCGATCCATGTATCTTGAAGCCACACTTAATGAATAATAAATATCAGGTTGAGTATGTGTAAGGTACAGCAAACACCCAATCAATTGCCTATACAGTGTATTGTTTACCATAGGTGAAGAATTAGCTTCTTCAAGCTTTACTCCTGAAAGGAAGGGACTCTTGATTGGCTTGCAGTCCTTCATGTTGAATTTGTTCAGAAAATCCAAGTCATACTTGGACTGATGTACTCTGATTCCATTTTTGGTTTGAGCAATATTGAGCCCCAAAAATTGGCTCAATAAGCCCAAATCAGTCATTGAGAATGCATGGTTCATTGCATCCTTCAAGGAGACAATTTCATCCTTTGAGCTTCCTGTAATGAGAAGGTCATCAAAATACAAGACAATAATCATTAGTGAACCATGAATCAGCTTCAAATATACATTTGGATCTGATTTTGATCGAACAAAATTCAGTGATAGCAGAAAGCTATCAATCTTGGCATACCAAGCCCTGGGGGCTTACTTAAGCCCATACAATGACTTCTTTAGCCTGCACACAAGAGATGGATTAGTAGAAAATCCTTGAGGATGCTTCATGTAAATATATTCAGTAATATATCCATTCAGGAAAGCACACTTCACATCCATATGGTGTACCTCCCACTGCTTCGAAGCTGCAATGGCTAAGGCTAGCCTGATGGAGTCCATCTTTGCCACTAGTGCAAAGGTCTCATTATAGTCTATGCCATGTATATGTGAGTATCCCTTGGATACCAATTTGGAATTATATTTCAAAGGTGAACCATCAGAAGCAAATTTGGTTTTGTAAACCCACTTACACTGAACTAGCTTTCTCCTTGGGGGAAGATCAACCAGCTCTCAAGTGTTGTTCTTCTGGAGTGAGCTGAACTCTTATTTCTTGGATATTTTCCATATTGGATCATGTGATGCATATTCATATGTCTGTGGGTCTGATTCAACCATCAGATATCATTTCTCTGCAAACAAGGGGTCTTTCATGCACAGAGCACTCTTAAACTGAGATCTAGTCCTCCTAGCATCATTAGGATTTCCAGCTAGTTCTCCAGCTACATGAATGGACTTTGCTGCCCATTTTGGTCTTGTAGGAATTTTAGGATCTACAATTAAATCATCATTATCAGAAATATCAGAACCAGCAACTTCAACTATCTCTTCACTTACATGCAATGGTTCTGGTGGTGAAGAGGATTCTCCAACTTCCACTGCTGCTAAAGGTTCTTCTTGGAATTGAACACTCCTTTCAATGAAGGATTTGTTTGTGCTCAAATTTATCAGCTTGTACCCTTTTTAATATTTATAGTACCCAAAAAATAGACACTCTTGGCTTTGGGGCTGCAAAGCCTTCCTCTTTTCTGTTGGAATTCTAGCCCAAGCCCTTGAGCCAAAAATCCTGAAATGGGTCACATCTGGCTTGTGCTGACTCCATGCTTCGAAAGGAATCATACCATCAAGCTGTTTATGAGGCACCCTATTCTGGATATAGGCTGCACAGTTTATAGCTTTGGCCCAAAACTTTGGTGGCAAAGTCTTAGCCTCCATCATGCATGTTGTCATCTCTTTCAGTGATCTATTCTTCCTCTCAGCAACACTAGTTTGATATGGTGTGTAAGGGATATAATGTTTCATATGAATACCTACATATACAAAATATTGAATGAAATTAGAATTGACATACTCACCACCATTTTCAGATCAGAGGACCTTGAGTTTCCTCCCATACTGGTTTTCAACAAAAGCCTTAAAGACTTTGAAGAGGCCAAAAAATTCAGACTTGTGTTTCAGGAAGTAAACCCAGCAATACCTGGAAAAGTCATCTATGAATGCCAATGAATATTTGGCATGACTCATTGACATATGAGGAAATGGACCAGAAACATCACTATGGATCAACTCAAGAGGTGCAGAGGTTCTCTCATGACTAGCTTTCTCAAATTTATGCTCTGGGTGTTTTCCTAAGATGCAACCTTAACAGACTCCTTTGGAAAACTTAATATTTGGTAACCCTATGACCATTTCTTTTTCACTAAGATAAAAAATATACTTGTAATTAAGGTGGCCAAAGATTTCATGCCAAATATTTCTTGCCTCATTAGCGTGAATCAGAAGAGCAGAGGGGTTTGAGTAGGGTAGGATGTGTGAGAACATGTATACCTTCGAAGTGTGATTTGCAACTCCTTTTGCAATGAATTTACCACTTGAGATCTCTATGATCTCAACTTCATCAGGGGAGAATATGACCTTCTTTGGAGACCCTATGTGGGTCATCTGATACACTGATAAGAGGTTAGAGGAAAGACTTAGAACATACAATACATTGTTGAACTTACCATGGTCAAAATCAATCCTCCCTTTGCCCAAAATTTCAGTGAGAGAATCATCTCCCAGTACAATTGGTGGACCTTTCGACATGTCAAGTGAGGTGAATGCCTCCTTGGTCGAAACCATATGTATTGAAGCTCCAGAATCAATGATGAAACTAGGTGAGCTTGATGTGCTAGCAACCAATGCATGAACTCTCTCTCTGTCTTCTGAATTTGATCGTCCTTCCCTCTTCTTTGAGCTGTCAGGAAGGGAGATGGAATTCTTCTCCAGGAGTTGGGTCAGCATGTCAATTTGCTTCTTCATGCAGGAGCTTTCAGGATGATTTCCCTTACTACAGTATGCACACTTGCTCATTTCTCCTTTGTTCTTCTTATTATGGGGGTTCTTCTTGGAACCTTGAGGCTCCTCTAGAGACTTGTTCTTGTCTCTCTTTTTCTTAGGTGGCTTCTTAGATTTCTTCTTCCCTTTTGAATCCACCCTCGAATATCCAACAACCAGAGCTTGGTATTTGGAAGGTTTGATGGTGCCCATCATCACCAACTTATCTTGTTCTTGTGTGAGAGATTCCATGAAATCTGCAAGGCTAGGCATTTTCCAGGCTCGAGCTGTCAACTTTGTGGCATGGAAGGTCAAGAAAAACACTACATATTCAGGTCCAAGCTTCGAGAGTATGGAAAAAACCAGTTGCTCCTCCTTCTTTTCGATCCCACACTGTTTTAGTTGCAAAATAAGGGCTTTGAACTTGGAAAAATAGAGTTGCAGGGATTCAAAGCTATTGGGACTCAGGGAGATCAATTCATTTTCAATTTGATGTCCCCTCATCTCATTTGTCGTACCAAAAATCTCAACAAGCTTCTCCCATACTTCATTTGGTGATGTTAATCCATCAAGATGGAAAAGGAGGTCTTTGGATATGCTCAAACACAGGAGACCATAGGCCTCATCCCTCCTGTTGTGCCATTTAATTTTCTCTGCAGCTACATTGGGCTCTGCTTCTATTTCCATAGTCACTCTATAGAGTCCTTTCACTCTCAACAGTATCTCCATCTCTACTTTCCATTCAAAGAAGTTAAATGGAGTCAAAATGATCTTCTGAGATTGATCCATAGCTGAGAAATTGTCCCTTCACTCAGCAGAATGCTCCCAGTCAATGATGTCAAACCTGTAATAAAAAATTGGAAGGAGATGAATTGATCTACAAAGGCTTTGATACCATGTGGAAAACAAACCTGGGTGTTAGAACAATTACACTCACAAAAATTTCCAATTACACATGCAAATTACACACAAAGGAGACTGAATATGGAGCTGAACACTAATATGTATTGAATAAGTGTACAATAGCCAACCCTATGAAGTCATAGGTTTCCACAAGAAATAATTACATGAGATATTTGAATGCATAAGGATTCCATTCGAATTTGGTCAAAAGCAGGCTTACTAAATGTAAGCAAATTCCCCATAGGTGCATAAAGCAGTTTCCAAATTTGTCTAGGAGCTCATGAATTGGAAAAATAAATTAGGAAAGCTAATAGATTATGGAAGAACAAATCATACATGATTTTATTAGGAGAAAATGGTGGAGGATGATGAGGAAAAAAAACAAGTTAACTTCACCTAGTCAAACTTTCCCAATTGCCTTAAAACTCAGAAAAAGCAAGCAATAAAGCAGAAAAAGTAGACATGTTCTAGGAAGGCTAGGAATAAAGTATATTTGATTCCAAGTGGTTTCCCAAGTGCTCCAGGACTCAAATTTATCAAGTTTGACCACTTTGGATGTGTGGAGGACAACTTGCATAAGGTGGAATATGGAAACTAGGAAAATAAGACAAAAATTGGATTAATTAATGTCTAAGGTAGCTAACTATGGGTTGATTATTCTAACACATAGATCCCAGTGGAAATTAGAGGTTCTATTAAAATCTAGCATGGAGAGTTCAATAATGTACTCTATGTGACCTCTTTTAAACCAAATTTGTTATATGTTTATTAGATGACACACAGTGGCTCTCCAAAGCAAGTTGTATTTGGTCCTGACTCAGAGGAGATATTAGATATCTCAACTGGAAATATTATAGAAAAGGGTGTTGCAAACCATGCCTTTAAGGAATATGAATTCTCGCACTTTTTTCCATATTTAACTCCATCGCAATCTCAACAACCATTCGAAAGGGGAGTTATAATCTCTATTTCATATCCATTTACAGATAATGATATGTTTTCTAAGATTTTAGTTTCAAAACATGAGAAAAAAGATCGACATGATCTTTATATTGACATTATTCCTGAAGATGATCCAGATCCATATCGAGCTACTATTTTGAATCATAAACCTAAATGGGATGAAAATATCATTGAAGCAGCTAGGAATGATGTTGGGGATCCAAATGATAGAAGAAAAAAGAGGCCCCAGTATCAGAATGATTATGTTGCACTCTCTCACATAGCTTCGCTACCTATAGAGTGTTGCAACAAACTTCCAGGAATATGTTAATTGATTATAGTGAATGACCCACAATTTGGCCCTCCAAAAGGAAGAGACAAAATCAACATTCATGATATCGAAATAATATGGAAAGGTTCACATGCAAAGTCCCAACATATTGATGCACAAAAGAACCATGATTCTGCATGTCTACTCCATAGAGTTGAAATTTGAAACAAAATTTTACAAGTTTTTGCCCAAAGAGGAAATTTCCTCTTAAGTATAGCTTGTTTTCCTTATTCACTACTTATTTTGAGGGTTTTTTTTTTCATGAGGTTTTCCCCATTTCCCTCATTTTATTAAGAATATTTTATTTCTTTTAGATTGTATGGCTGACTTTTGGCCTAGTTTCTAGGGCCCAAGTTTCCCAAGTTAGGATTAAGGGGGGGTGTTAGGATTAAATAGTCCTCCCTTGTCCATATATACTCTAATTGATCATATTGCCTAAATTGGGAGTCATTTGATAGATTTTGGTGCCACCATGATATTGGGGCCACTAGTGGCATTGGTGCCATTAGTTCCATTGGTTCCATTGGTGCCATTGGTGCCACCATTGTCAATCCCTACATTATAGGAGCCACTTTGAGTGCCACCAACAACCTCCATCAGTTGGTTGTGGTAGGTAGGAATTTATGCCAAGTCAACCTCTAGTTACAATGAGTTAGATCACTCTTAGTTATTCTAGCACCAGTTTTGCATGGCTACATGGGGAAGTGGTGCCTTTTTCCACCTACCTCATCAGTTTAACTAGTTTACCTGATTGCAGACTTATTTAGACATAAGGAGTTAGACTACTGGCTCCCATGCAGTGATTTAGACACACTAAGTTAGCCACTTAGTCAGGTTTAGTTTTTATATTCAAATATTATCCACATGATTTGAATACTACTTATGGTAACACCATTGTATTACTGCTGGAATAATGAATATTAATATTGTAATTAACTGATCAATTCTTATCAGATTTGCGTCAAATTTGTCTTGTTCAGTGTACATTATTCTTGATATCCTAGTGCACAATTCTACTTCACTATTGCTATGATTTGCATGTATATCAATGGTTCAATAATTTAACATTTCTTGCCCTTGTCACTTCACAAAAATGGATTTTCCATCAAAAGGATGTCAAATATCCCTTCTTGTATCAGCATTTGCAAGAACAAATTTACATGGAACAACATCTTGGCTATTGGGATAGGAAAATAAACAACAAAAGAGAACACATTCTGAGAGAGTAGGGTGGTGTCTAAAGACATTGTTACAACATTTAATCAAAATAAGCCATGATCCAATGTGTTGTGATAGACCAATCTAAGATTCCACTTATAAATAGGTTTGGAAATGGATCAAACCAACATCCAATATACCACATAGTGGTAACTAACCATTATTTTCCATAGAGTATGGGTCAGAGGACCCAAAATGGAAACAATTAGTTCATATTTAGTTAGTGGTCATCTCCCTTCAATATTAAAATCATTTGAATTGGACAGGGTGAGGTTAGCAACATACCATAGGTTCCAACAACCCTTGATAAACTCAACTTGGAGGAAAGAATAAATTACATAGAATTCCCCTCTTAAATTGATCTAAGCTATAAACTCGATCACTCCTAGTATAGTATCACTTCTAGAATAAGTATAAAAAATGCTCACATCCAAAATCAAAACTAAATGTATTTTTCCAATCCATTAAAACATATGCCACATGGTTGCTCAAACAGTCCATTCGAGTAGTTGACTAGAAAATAAGACATCACAATCCAATTGATCAATTGGCAAGTCAGTATTGCAATAAACATATGATATCTCTATAATATAGTATTTTTTAATTCATCAAATAGGTAGTAACAACAATACTTACTTAGGTAGCCCAACAGATAATGAGAAACTCAATAAAACATATGTTATTCAGTCTCATCAAGTTCAGTAAATTCAACAAGAAACAATAGAGACAACAATAGTTGGGTTTACACCACATATAGATTTAATTCCTCCACCCCTTAAATACAAGGGAAAGATGAATATAAAATGAAGAATCAATAAATATTAGTTGAGACTAGGTCAACAAAAGAAACTAGTTGAAAACTCCACTTGAGTGTCATCTCTGGTCCAATCTCAGTCGGCCACGCCAAAGTAATCAAAAGTAGGCAAGAGGATCATTGTACTAAAGTACAATTGATCATCTATATGAAGGCCTCAAGAATCTATTCAAATTATTACCTAACCATTCATTAATCCAAATATAGTCTACTTGAGTAGTCGACACTCACCCATGATTCTATATTTCACATCTTTTCTACAAAGTCCTAAAAGCATAACTTCCATATTTCTAATAATTATGATATCTGGGAAAATTCATTTGATTCTTATGATGAGAATGAAGATATGAAAGAAATTGTTTTTCTAGTGTAATAGTCGATGAAGGCTCAATTAATGGTTCACCAACATGAGTAGAACAATGCTTTACATCAACATTAATGTCATATGTAACAACACTCTTAATTTATACCTCATCAGAGATAGCTGATTCATCAATTTTTTTAACACTGTCAACAACAAGTGGCTTTTCCAACAAGTCAATATGAACACCTCCAACAACAAATAACACTCTTCCAGTGTTATCAAAACTAGGTGTAGAAACATCATCAATATTTTCAACACTGTCAACAACAAGTGGCTTTTCCAACAAGTCAGTATGAACACCTCCAACAACAAATAACACTCTTCCAGTGTTATCAAAACTAGGTGTAGAAACATCATATCCAAGACCTGTTCTTGGTGAATTCATTTCAGGGATAACAAGAGAAACAATACCATGTCCATTCTTCCTAATTTTTCCTCCAGTATATCCCATTTTTCTTAGTAGTCAAGACCTGATACCCGTAGTGTGTTTCTCAAAGTTGGGAGAAATAACTTTAGTAGACAACAAATGATGAGATTACATAACATCATCAACATCATTCTTGTAGTTCACAAGTTTACAAATAGTTGGGATACCAACAATATTATCAAAGATAGAATAAGGTATAGGTATGAGCTTGGAAACTTAACAACATCAATAGACTTGTTCTCATCTTCCTAAAGTCGGTTGATCTATAATTCAAGACTCTACTTCCACTCCTACAAATCCTTAAAAGTATTATATTTATCTATTAGCTGTGACAACAAAAAATCATAATCTTCCTTTAAATCTTGATATTCACCAAACAATCACCAGTTATCATCTTCTTGAAGAGGGGTGATTTCTTCATGAAGCTCATTGACAAAGGATTGCAAATGGGAATCCTTGTTAGCTAGATAGGTATTATCTTCCTACAATATACAAATATTGTTCTTCAGGTCAGTATTTTTTTTATTTGAGAGGCCTTAACCTCTAACTCTAGGTAGTCATTGAAATTGCACTTTTCTCCAAATTCAACCTCAAGGTTTTGGAAAATATTTCCAATAGTCTTTTCCATGGCAACAATCTTCTTGGATTTCTCATCCATTTTCTGTATAAGAACAATTTAGAAAATAGATTCCATCTTCAAGCAGGAATGATCATTATTCAACTGATTCTTTAGTCCTCGATTCTTTATATGCAACAAGGAAATATTAGCCTGTAAGGAAACAAATTTCTAGTGAAGTTGGTCATGGGATTCCCGCAAGGCAATATCCTTCTTCTCACAAATATTGTGCATAACACAGGATTGTTCCACATAACACATTAATGACGATTATAATTTATACTGTAACATACTATTCCAAATCTGAAAAGAAAATTTCAATTTTATTACTAAAACAAAATCACAGAACAATTTGAACAGATTAGTTCAAAACAAAGACAAAACCTAAGATACATATTCATATTTTTAGTTCACCTTTATAAATCCACAATCCATAGTGGTGAAATTCATCTCTATAATCTCTGGTGAGAAATAGACTTCCAAGGCACTTTAATATCTAATGGCCTCTTCCCAACAACATTGTATATATGTTGAGGTAAGTGACAACATCGTTTCACTTTCCTCATACAACATGTCGTTCACATATCTACATTCAAGTATAAATATCTATCAACATGAAATTGCTACTGTGCAGAAAAATTTGATCAAGCTGGTAGTGATGGAAAGCTAATTGTTCTTAAGGCCTACATGCAGGTCAAAACCATAAAGTGCATGGTGGTCACAACATTATTTTCTGAGTAGAATCAGTACGTTGGTGTATACAAATGGATGATCATAATAGAAATGGAGGGTTCTCCACAATGAATGAAGTGGTTATGAAACAGACCAAGCAGTTATGCAATGGACCAAGAGACTAAAGATGGCAATGAAAACTAATTCTTATCATTCATACACTTACTAGGATTTCCTTGAATCTATATTTTCTTGGACATCAACCTCCACGTGAGAAAAGATGAGAGAATAACACCAATAGGTGTTAATTCTAACATTTGATAGGTCAGAAGTTGAGGAAAGAAAACTCCTTGTTATAAATTCCTCAATTGTCTCTTATCATATATAAAATTATATATATATATTATTTCAAATTTGGAACTACTCCCATAAAATAAAATTTGAAACTACATTTGTATCATCTTCATGTAATTTTGGAAGAGTACTCTTCTTCGTCCACCCCAAATAATTATATGCCTATCGATATAGAAAATATGTTAAGAATGTCTATCATAAGCTTAAGATTGCATAGAAACAAAATTTTTGAAGTGTTAGCACTCAAACTTCCTACCTAAAATTTTCATACTCCTGATCCAAAAAATATTTGGGTAATCTTCTTAAACCATTACATGTGATAACTTATTTTTCAGTTTTATATTCAATCTTACTTTGATTCACACTCCAATTTGTTCTTGTGATCTTTTACGATTTATTTATATTTTTCTTTCTTGTAAGAATATGATTGATTGTATGTTGATAATTTGATAGTCTATTAGAGATATTTTTCTATAGTACAATCACATGTAGGGTGATTGTGTCAAATCAATTTTTTTCATCCATCATTTAAGAGTTTTGAATTCTAGAGAAAAATTGTAAAGATTCAAATATGAAGGCGATGCAAAATGAGGTTTGATTTTGTAGAAAAAGATAAGTTCTCATAGATCAAAGGTGTTACAAAATCTCATCCAACTAAAAGCACTCGTGTTTTAGCAATAATTTACCATAACCTTTTGAGTCTGTCATTTACATTTTCCAACCTACAGTTTGTCAAATCATTCGTATGAGGGATTCTTCATCATCAAAGAAAGATCATGTGGAGATATAAGTCATACAAACATGTTCACATCATATTGTTACTTTTCCACCAAGACATCTAATTACAACCATGAATCTTGGCGTTTGAAGACACTTGTCAGTCATTTATTCCTATCACCAATCTAACTAGAGGCATGCAAATGATGATCACTCGGGTCATGAATTTAATTTTCCCAAATTAGAGTTTTGTGATAATTCAAAATTTTCACTTTCTTCAACACCTATCAAATTCGTGTTCTTCAGCCATGTCACCACATAAGGGTGGCCATGTAGTGCATCATGAACCAAGTGGGGTTTTATTATAATATTACCCAAACTATATGCAAATGTTTAAGGAAGAAGGGTAGTTTGATTTTTTCTAGAGCCTTCAGGGATACAATAAACTTGCATAACAATATTTTGTTGAAGTATTTGATGGCCATCAAGAAAATGTTGGGGGCTTAACTATCAAAGTTATTGAGGAATTAATTGCATCTTTCTACAGTAGTATACCCATAGATGGTGAAAGGTGTTTTAAGAACAAGGATTTCAAGGTTTCTTTTTGCAATCAGTTCTTGAAATAAGAGTTTCAGAACCTAGATTGAGGGAGAGGTGTAATTATAACCCTCTTAAAAGAAGAATGGGAATAACTCTTCGTGGTGGTCCAAAATTTTACATGAATGAGGGAAGGCATAATGTTGTGTTTCTATGAGATTCCTTTTACATTTTAGAGGATAATTCAAATTAAATTTTCCATATTTCTTAAGATCCTTGCCAAACTGTCAAAAAAACTTCAAGCAAACCCTAAACTGTAACAGAGTGTCTTCCATCAAGCATTAATTAAACGACTTATTTTAGATGCATTTAGTAAGGTGGGAATAACATGGAACCATTTTCTATTATTTGTTGGTTTAGATGTTGAAATTATTCAACCCCAAGAAAATGGAACTCCAAATCCAAGCAAGGGATCCAAGTCAGCCAAAGTATCAAATGGTTCAGGTGGAACTGATGCAAGCCCACTGCAAGAAGTTTTTCCTTCTTCTATAGAAATTCAAGACAAAGAAGTTGAAGGATCGAGGGAAAGAATGAAAAGATCAAGAAGAAAGCTATATTTCACAACAACAGAAGGAAAAGGAAGTTCTGGGATCATTAATGTCTATACTAGGAGAAGGAAGGAAAAAAAAACAACCTCGGAAACTAAAATGAAATTAAATGCACCAAAGGTGGAATTTCATCCTATTGATACATAAATTTCAGCACCTTGTAGCTAGGTTTTCACCCTGGATACGTGCAAAGCACCTCCCTTTCGTCAAAGGGACATAAGGGTAGAGTTCAAATGGAAACAAGAGCTACAATAAACAAAGAAGATGACAATAAACAAATAATGATGACTATGCTAAAACTTAAAATAAAAGCAAGAAAATTATACCCTTTGTTTGAAAATGGGCCACCATGCCCTGATCTTTGGATATGGGCCACCTCTCCACAGGCAAGATGGTACGAAGGATACCTCAACATATGGGATGGGGAATGGCGTGGCTATCAAATGATGGTTGGATGGTGTGAGTATTTTGAGAAGAGTGGGTTCTCAATGTACTCACTAATTTGAATAATTAAAAAATTGCATAAGATTCTTATTAATAGGGATATTCACCCTATTTTTATAATTATTTTTTGGCCTTATCTCTCTTTTAGGATTTTAGAACCCTATTTAGGGTTTTCAACCCCTTTTCTGTGCTTTAGCACTTTTTGGGGTCTGTAATCCCTTTTATGGGTTTTTAGGCCCATTTTAATGTTTTTTGAGCTTTTTGAGAGAGAATAAGGTTAAGCCATAAGTGTGGAGGTCAAAAATGAGGGAAAAATGATAGGAAAATGATGTATGTTTATAGTTTAGGCTATGTAGAGCTAGTTGAACATTTTTATTAGTTTACAAATTTCCCCCTGATGTGTGAGGGAAGGAGCTCATCGTATGGATGGCAGACATCATCTAATGTATGGTTTCTATTCTCCCTTGATTCGAATCTGATTTGAATCTAATGCTAAGTCCAAGTTAGCTAGATGTTCCTATAAGAGTGGATTTAGAACCGATTAGGCTATTTTTTTTATTCAATTAAAATATGTTCATAGTCATAGTCAGGATTCAACCCCTTCTTTTAAGATATTAGATCCTGTTTTGCTGCAAATAAGGTTGAAACATGAGAAAAAGGGTTCAAAAATGAAGTTTACAAAAGGGAAATTTTCCTATGTATTTTTTACAGCATCTAATACACCATTGGTTTCTTATATTTAGTTATCATTTGATCAGTGGTCAAAATGTGTATTTTTCTCCATAAATTTATTTCTCTTATTTAAATATAGAAAAGGTATTGCAATTCATTATCTATCTTTCCTTGTTCAGATCAAATGGAAATCATAGTTTTATGCTTATTTCCTGATCTTGAAAGCTATGTTTAAATATATATTTAGAGTCTTTTAACAATGTTTTAAGATTTGAATTTCCTCCATGAGTGTATAACTTCCTTACCTATATATTCATCTCCTTTTATTCTTTTTATTGTTTTCATACATGGTTAGCTTTTATGATTAGAATATCAATGATTTATCATATTTCACTCTTTGTATTAAACACCCCTTAAATCATAAACCTTCAATATTTTCATCCTTGGGACTTTTATCCCTAGAACTACTTTATAAACCTTTTCAACCTTACCCCAACTATCCCAAGTTCAAAATGTGCCAGGCATGTTCTGTTTAAAGTCATAGGACATCCGCTAGTGCTATCATATTTTGGAATTGTTGTCCAGAATGAAGAATCAAATTTATTTTTCCCTGGGTTGTACGACAATGAAAAAAAATAGCTCTTGATAGTGAAGAAGAATTAGATATAGGTTTTTACAGTAATCTTTCACCCATGATTTGATAATTTTCCATTTTTTCTTCTTAGAAGAATGGGAACATAGCCAATCCTAAATATCCTAGGGTCTTAGCAGTATCTGACCACTAAAATATCGTGAAGCAAGGTAGGTTATTCCAAGAGGATACATCCTCCAAATTTACTAATATTCGCAAGCCAAACCAAACTCTCAGCTTCCAAGAAGCAACTTCATATGAATTTTTTGTCCCTGAAACTATTTTCTCTCCATATATTGAAGAATTAATAGAAAAAGAACAAATCCCCTTCGTAGGCATGCAATTAAATTTTTAACCAAATTTTTTTTTAAATATTAAATAAGAGACATTGACCACTCTTTTTCTTATTCCTCGAGAAAGAACTTATGAGGAAAAAAAATTGAATTTAAACCTTGGTTAATACACTTGTTGTAGAACAATTTTTGGAAGATTTAGTTAATCCTTCTGGGATCAAAATCCCATATTTTAAAATCTCCATTCTTGTTTCTCATTCATCATCTCCTCCTAAAGTCAAAAGCACTAGCCTCTCCTCAAATCCAAACCCTCACTTACAATATATGGAAGGAGTAGTAGGTGTAGGATGTGGAGAAGCAACTCCACCAAGCATAATGGATAGGATTATTTCTGCCATATATTACCCATTAGTCCTACTTCAAAATATCCATGATTTTCTATCTAGTGACTATTTAAAATATCTGCCAAGGTTTAATGGGGAAGGGGAAACTACTAGTGAAGAACATTTAATATCTTTTTACAGTTTCATTGGCAACTATAACATTGAACACACTGATTTCTAGATGAGATTTTGTGTTTAGATTTTGGATGGGATATCCATCCCTGATATAGATTCCTTAGATGATTTTTTTATCATACAATGAAGAGACAAAAAGGATTTTCTATACTATATTATAATAGAATTCAAATACCTTACAAGAAATGCTGCTAAAAGTTTCTAATTTTACTAGAAGGTTCAACAAAATGTATAGTAAAATTCATATAGAGAATAATCCCACAGAGACATACACCAATACAAATTTTACTAATTCCTTTGATTATGTATTTTCTTTGCTCCTTAGAGAAATGATATCATTCACTCTAACTAACATGAGTAAAAGGCCATTAAGGTTGATTATAATATATTGGTAGCTGAGAAAATTAAGTCCATAGCTGATAAAGACAAAAGGAAACAAAAGGATGACTCTAAAACCTTAACTTATATTCTTTAACCTCGGCCAGATACGATTGATGAGATGGAAAAAAATATAAGGAATATGTCCTATAATATAGAAAAACTAGAAATTGAGACAAAAAAGCCAACTAAATTTGCACGGCAGGGAAGAGTTAATATAAAATTCAATCAATTCAAATCAAATCAACCCCCACAATTATACAAAGGGAAAGGAAAGAGAACATGGATCAAAATATACAACCTCCTCTTCCTAATAACTATGTAGTGGATGAAGTTGACGAAACATAAATTTATGATGATCAAGATCATGGAATTCATCTAATTTAAGAAGAATCCTTAGCTCTGTTTTTTACTAGACAAGAGTGTGATGAGTATATGACTTTGGATGAGTTATATTTTGAATATGATTAACAATTTTATGATTCTACCAAAAATAAAGTCCAAAATAAATATAATTTGAGGTCAAAATATGCCCCTATAGTTCAAAGCTCACAAAATAAAAATAAAATTGTTACTACTATACCAACACACCAGGTTGTCCGTAAAGAACAAAATAAGAAACCATATCATCTGAACAAGTATGGAAATTCATAATTGAAGGATAAAGACAATATTTCATTATCATATAGTATGGTAAATGAAATCAATAAAATTAAGGTTCCTATTCCATTGCTTGAACTAATGAAAAATAAACAATATAAAGATTCTATTATGAAACAACTACAACCTTATGCTGATGTTGATGCTTTTCTCCAAACAGAGTTAACCTCCAATATGATAAACCAACAATTCTATTTGGTACATATGTGTAATAAAAAATGTGAATCCACTCCTGCTTTCTATATTTATTTTAATATCCTTGGCAAAATATTGAACAATTGCCTCTTATATTTTAGGGCCTCACATAATCTTATGCCCAAAGTAGCAATGGAGGAATTAGGTCTTGAGATCACCAAACCTTACAAAGGTTTATACTCTTTTGATTCTAAACAAGTGAAATTATTGTGTGTGATTAAAGGTTTAGAAGAAACCTTGTCTCGGTTTCCCATGAATATTATTGTGATGGATATCATGGTTGCAGACATTCCTCCAAGGTTTGGTATGTTTCTTTTGGGGTCATGGGGAAAGAAGTTGGGTGGTACCATGTCATTAGATATGTCATATGGATATTTTCCTATTTTTGGTGGTGAACATAGGATATTATACAAGAAATTTCAACTATATTTTATTGTTAGTGATCCAAAAAATCACATAAACCGGCCACTCTATATTGTACAAGAGGATGTTGGTGCTTTCATGTTACAGGTAAGTGATGAGTTTACACCAAGCATAGTTGACAGAAACAGGGTTGTAGGTGAACGAGTAGATGAAAGAGAAGTTGGCATGTGCAATATGTACATTGATGGATCATCAACAAAAGAAGGTTCATCAGTGGAAATTTCAACTCAAAATGGGCCTCCTAAAAAAATTAATAAAATAATAAAATAATATTTATTAATTTTGGATGAAGAAAAGAAAAAAACTACTTTTTGTTTGTATTTTCGACATATCTCCCTGCATTTTTACTCAAATTTTGATTGGGAGAGCTCGTTGGATGTTTAATTAAATTCCGCATCCAACGAGTACCCACTTGGTATACTTTTGACAGACCCCGCTGCCCTAAAAACAAGAAATACCTGAAAAACCTGATGATGACATCATCATCACTTTTTTTGAGGTAATTCTTCTTTTTGGGGTAACCAGATCCATCAAAAGTATGCCAAGTGGGTACTCATTGTATGTAGAATTTAATTCCACATCCAACGAGCTCTCCGTATCAAAATTTGAGTAAAAATGCAAGGAGATATGTCGAAAATACAAACAAAAAAGGTAGTTTTTTTATGATACATATCCCCAAATTTATATTAAAAAAGTGTTTAAGACCTATATGGTATTTCAAATTTAAATAAATTTCATTGGCTAACACATGATGACATGGAATTTGAATTAGAGTTAAAAGGCCCATTTTGATTTGAAATTTCCTCTAATGGAGGGGCTGGTATAGTATTCATTTCTCTGTTTAATGAAGTTTTCTCTTTGATATATATGTTGTATTTCAAAACAACTAACAATAGTGTTGAATATGAATCCTTAGTCCTTGGATTAAGGGTGGCCAAAAACATGAATATTAAACAATTGATGTTTTTTTGCAACTCAGAAGTAATTATTCAACCGATCAAAAATATATATCAAGAAAAGCAACTGAGGTTAAAACAATATCGAAATGAGGCATGGGACTTGATTGGAAATTTATTCTTAAATTTTAATATTTATTTTATTCCAATAAGTGAAAATTAGAGAGCATGTTCATTAGCTTTGGATGCTAATAGTTCCAAGTCTCCTTTAAATCTCCAATTGAAATATGAAGTTGAAATCCGATGTAGGCCATCTATTCCTAACAATATCAATCATTGGCAATGTTTTCAGATGATCGGTAATTAAAAATATTTTTGGAGTGTGTTGATGATTTTTATACCTTTCATGTAGATAAAGATAATAAACATGATGAAGTATGACAAGATCAATCCAATACACCTTTCATAAATAAAGTGGCATATAATCAAATCATTGAATTGAAAACTAATTACCTTCCAAAAGGTTTGGTACCTTTGGAAATGATTTTTTCTAACAATGATTTATTAATTAAGCCTTCAATTCAAACTTAGGAATCTGATATAGTTAATCTTGATATTGATACTCATCCTAAATCCATTAAGTTTTATATTTCTTTACTTGAATCTCAGAGGAATATATATATTATTCTTATGAAGGAGTATGCAGATTTTTGTCATGGAATTATTAGGATTTGAATTAATATAGCACTGATGTAATTCAAAAAAAAAATCCTTTGAATAAAAACACCAATCCTTTTAGAAAAAAATGAGACAGATCAACCCTTTGCTGCTGCCTATCATAGAGAAAGAGTTGAAAATATTTTGGATACTAAAATTATAGTACCTCACACATACTTTGATTGGGTTGCTAACTTAGTACCAGTCATAAAAAATAATGGTGAAATTAGATTGTGAGTGGAGTTTAGAAACTTAAATTGGTGTTATTTAAAAATAACTACCCACTTCCAAAGATGGATCATATTCTGCATAGAGTTGTAGATGCATAAAGGATCTCAATGACTGATGGATGCTATGGATACAACCATATTGTAGTTGTTGATGAAGACAAAGAAAAGAATGGATTTACTACTCCATGTGATACATTTATGTACGAAAATATTCCTTTTGGTTTGATGAATGCAGGTGATACATTCTAGAGAGCTATGGACATCACATTTGTTAGAGAAAAAGACAAGTTCATGGTAATGCATTTAGATGGTATCATTGTCTTTACAAAATCAAATGATTATCATCTGCAACATCTTAGACAAACATTGAAGAAATGTAGAAGGTATGGTATATATTTGAATCCAAAGAAATCACTCTTTTCTATGCAAGAATAAAGGATATCGGGTCATATTTTTTCATCTGAAGGAATGAGGATTGATCCGAAAAGAGTGAATGCAATTCAGAAAATTGAGATTTCTAGGAATAAAAAGGCCATTCAATCCTTTATTGGGAAGATTGATTTCTAGAGGAGGTTCATACCCAATTTTGCCGAGATTGTTAAACACATAAGAAATATGTTAAAAAACGGTCTTAAAATCAAGTGGAATAGTGAGGCTAAACAATATTTTTAAAGAAATAGGCAATCTTTTGTTGAGGCCCCTGTTCTTGTCAGTGGTGATTATTGAAATGAATTCTTAATTTTTTCATTTTTTTATGACGAGAACTTAGTTGTCATTTTATTGCAGAAGAATTCTAAGGGATATGAAAAACCTATATCATTATTCATTAGAGATATCGAGCATGCATAACTGCAGTACAAAATAATGGAGAAACAAGATTATGCTTTAGTAAAATCCTTGAAATCATTTAGGGTCTATGTTTTGCACTCAAAGATAAGTGCATATGTTCCAAACAACACAGTAAAATATATTTTGGTCCAACCCAATAGTGAAGGAAAAAGAGGTAAGTGGATAGCAAGTCTCCTTGAATATGATGTTTATATTAATCTCCCCAAATTAATTAAAGGGAAAGGTTTATATAAATTACTTGTTGATTCAAATTGTAAATCTGTCCAAATAAATCATATTTGTAATGAATTAGTTGTAGAAGAACCAGAGCAACAAAATGAAAATATGAAAGTATTAGACACATCGTGGTATAAAGACACAACTTTATTTTTACAGAACTTGAAGTGTCCACCATGATTTAATATTGCTAATTCTAAATCATTAAAGTTGAATGACATTAAATTTTGTAAATTTTGATCAAACTTGTTTTGGATAGATCCACGTGGTTTCTTGTTGAAGTGTGTGGACGAGGATGACTTAAATTTTATCATAGAATATATGGATAAAGGGTCCTATGGGGGTCACAATATTGTAAAGAGACATCATATAGGATCATTAGAGATGGCTATTATTGACCCACCCTTTTTGCGATGTTTACAGAAAAGTCATAGCATGTGAGCAATGCCAAATCTTCACCAGAAAAAAGAAGTTGTAGTATTTACCTTTGAAACTGATTGTGGAAAATGGGCCCTTTTAGAAATGAGTCCTAGATTTCACTGGGGAGATACATATACCTTATAGTGGAAAACACGAGTGGATTCTCACAGCTACGTACTATTTTACAAAGTGTATCAAATCCATCCCAACAAGGAATGAAACAAATAAGACAATTATGAATTTCCTAGAGAAAAACTAGTTTTCTAGATTTTGTTGTCCTAGGAAGTTTTTTACTGAAAATGCAGTTGGGTTTAAATATTCCCAAATGGTTTAGTTTTTTGACAAACATAATATCATTATAGCACACTCTAACCCATATTATCCTTAAGAGTAATGGGTTGGCATATTCCTCTAATAAAAGTTCAGACAAGATCATTACGAAAATGTTCACATCAAACAAAAGGGGATGGGAGTCAATGTTAGAGTATGTTCTGTGGGATGACAAAATCAACACCAAAAAATCTATTGGAACTTCTCCATTCCAGTTTGTATATGGGATTCTAATATATTCCCTACCTAACTTGGCCTATCCATTTTGAACTTTCTGCAAAAGGAAATGGAAGAACCTAATGATATGCAATGAAGAATTTATTAGTTGGTTGAATTTCAACAAACTAGGGACATGTTGGTTGAAAAAACTCAAGCTTATCGAAGTAAAGATAAGGCTTTATTTGATTGGAAAGCTAAAGAAGGAAAATTTCATCCATGGGACCTAGTTCTAAGGTGGGATTCTAGGAGGGATGATAAATCAAAAAATGGTAAGTTTAATCATCTTTGATTAGGAATTTTTTGAGGAGAAGAAGCCTTTGATAATAACAATTTTATCATGCAGAGTTTGGATGATGAAAATATTCTTGGAGGCCCAGTCAATGGGAAGTTTCTCAAGCACTCCTTTTCTTATTAAGTGTATTTAGGATCTTCCATTGTAAATATTCAATTTAAAGTTTATTTGTAGTAGAATAAATGGACAAAGACTCCACAACCCAATGGAGATCGAGCACTGGCTCAATTTTTATATTTCAATTTGGTTTTGTATAGTTTAGTAATTTTTCAAATGTAGCTTCCAGCTTAAAGTTTTCACAGTGTAATGAGATGAGTTCATTTAAAGGTTTAATGATTTTCATAATGAAGGCACAAGTCTGTAGGTTCTTTGGACATCACATAAAACTGCTATCCCCAGATGGATCCAATGTTAGCACTTACACTTCCTACCTAAAAGTTTCATACTCCTAATCCAAAAATATTTGGGTAATATTCTTCGACCCTTACATTTGTTGACATGTTTTTCTTCCTTAACTTCAATCTTGCTTTGAGTCACAACCGAATTTGTTCTTTTGTTTGTTTATGATTGATTTAAATTTTCTTGCTTTTCATAAGATGATTGACTGCATGTTCATAATGTCACATTCTATTAGATATGTTTTTATAATCTATGATCACATGTAGGATGATTGTTTCAAATCATATTTGTTCATCCATCTTTGTAAGAGTTTTTCATTCCACAAAAAAAATGTAAAGATTCAAATATGAAGGCACTATAAAATGAGGTTCAATTTTGTAGAAAAACATCATCTCTCATAGTTTAAAGGCCCCACAGAATCTTTTCAAGATAAAAGGACTCATATTTTAGCATGAATTTACCACCTCTGTTTGATTCAATCATTTATAGTTTTCAGTCTACGCTCCATCAAAATAATCATATGAGGGATTATTCATCATCAAAGAAAGATCATGTGGAGATAGCAATGGTACAAACACATTGGAGTATTATGGTACCTTTTCAACCAATACATCTAATCGCAACGATGAAGCATGGCCTTTGTGGACACTTGCCCCTCATTTCATTCTATCACCAATATGATTGGATGTATGCAAATGATGACCACTCGGGTCATGAATTTAATTTTCTGAAATGAAAGTTTTGCGATAATTCAAATTTTTCACTTTCTTCATCATCTATCAAGAACACCTTCTTCAACAATTTCAATACATAGTCATTAATTTAACCATATAAGGGTGTCCATATGGTGTGTCACAAACCAAATGTTCTTTTATTATAAGGATACCAAACGGTATGCAAAGGTTAAAGCACGCAGGGTAGTTTGATTTTTTGTAGCTCCTATAGGCATACAATAAATAGGTGGCCCAAGCTTTTGCTGAAGTATCTTATGGCCATCAACCAAAAATGTCAAGGGATTAACTATCAAACTCACTAAGGAATATGTCGTATCTATCAACAGTCTACCCACAAATGGTGAAAGGTTTATTAAGAACAAGGAGGTCAAGGTTTCTTTTTGCAATCAGTTCTTGAAAGAAGTTTCATAACCAATATTGGAAGAGAGGTATACCTAGAAATTTGTTAAAAGAAAAATGGGAAGAACTCTAGATGATGGTACATAAATTTATCATGAATGAGGGAAGGTAAAATGCTGTGTCCCTACACCATATGAGATTCCATTTACATTTCATAGGATGATTCAAACTAAGTTTTCCCCATTTCTTAAGAGCCTCACCAAAACTATCCAAAAACTGTCAAGTAAACCCTAAATTACAGTAGAGTGTCTTCCATCAAGCATTAATTAAAATGATCATTTTAGATGAATTGAGTAAGTTGGGAAGAACATGGAACATTTTTTATTCTTTGATGGTTTAGATGCTGAAATTATTCCAGCACAAGAAAATAAAACTCCAACTCCAAGCAAAGGATGCAATTTGGCCAAAGGATAAAAGGTTTTAAGTTGAACTAATGCAATTCTATAGTAAGAAGTTTCTCCTTCTTCTACAATACTTCAAGAGAAAGAAGTCAAATTATAAACTGCAACAATGAAAACCTTAATAAGGAATCTATATTTTGCAAAAAAAAAGGAAAAGTAAGTTTTTAAACCATGAAGGTCTATACTAGGTGAATCAAGAAAAAAAACAACCTCAAAAATTGAGATGCAAGTAAATGAAACAAAGCTAGAATTTTATCGTGTTGATATAAAAATTTCACCACCTCTAGTTATAATTGTTGACAGTCATAAATCAAAGGACCAATTGAAGCCTCAAGATTCAAAGAAAGAAAGGTCCCTAATTCAAAATCAACTCTTAAGTAAAATCCACCGGAGCTTGAAGTTGAACTCCCAAGAGATGAAATTATGGAAGCTTCTAATGCATTGGAAAATAAAAATCAATCAATTCTTTTTTAGAAATTGAAGCAAAACTCAGCATGCCATTTCTTAGGAAGAAGGCCTCATACTAGGCCAATAAAGAATTGAGGATTAATGATAAATTAATCTTCGACACTTCTATCAAAATAAACATAGTCATTGAATTAAATGATTCCCCTCTTATCAAAGAGAAGTGGTCTTATAAAACCTAGGATTCAAAAAAATTTCAGAAAGGGAAAAAGAAATAAGAAATTCCTCGAGAGGAGAATGTTGAAGAGTCAAACAAAATGGATCCAGAAGCTACTTTATAGATAGAATCAAGTCTCGAGCTATAAAATGTAGAACTAAGTAGGCATGTATTACATGAACATACATGGCTTGAGGTTCAGAAGACATTACTTCCTATAACTACATCAAAGGAAAAAAATATTTTGATTTTACCATATTCTGATAGTGAGGAAGAAATATAGGAGGTAAAGTCTCAGGATAGAATATAGTAGTAGTTTAAGGATATTTGCAAACAACAACAATATAATTGACATCAAGAGGAAGAATAATAAACTTGCAATTTTCATGTCCTAGCAGAAACAACAGTGAAGAACTAACTTATTGAATGAACTCTTTGGATTAAAAAATCCGTAATTCGTATTGAAGAATTTTTTTTTCCAAAGTGTTGAAGAATGTCCTATTACTGCTTATTGCCCTTTTTTACTGCAAAATTTTGATCTTTTCAAGGTTCTTTGAATGTAATATATTTAAAGTATTTTGGAAAAATATATGGGATCATGTATGATTTCTAATAACACAAGAGTCAAATATAATGTTAAGACACAGTTTGTTTGATGTTCCTATAAAAGTGGATATGGTACCAATTAGTCTAGTTTTTTGTATTCAATAAAAATATGGTAATAGTCAAAGTCAGGATTCGACCCCTTGTTTTTGGATATTAGATCCTATTTTCTTGTAAATAAATCTATATAAAAAAAGGTTGAAACATCAGAAAAGAGGTTCAAAAAGGAAGTTTACAAGGGTTACTTTTTCCTATGTATTTTTTAGAGCATCCAATACAATGATGATTTCTTATGTTCGGTGATCATTTAATCAATGGTTAGACTATGTATTTTCCTCCATACTTTTCTTTCTATTATTTAAATACAAAAAAATCTATTACAAAGAATTAGTTATCTTTCCTTATTCAAATCAAATGATAGTCAAATTTTTATGTTTATTTCCTTAGCTTGGAAGTCATGTTTAAACACATATTTGAGGCCTTTTATCAGTGTTTTAATATTTCAATTTCATCTATGAGTGTATAGATTCCTTACCTATATATTCATACCCTTTTCTTCTTTCCATTGTGTTCATATCTTGTTTGAAATTATGAGTAGAATCCCAATGATTTGTGATATTTCACCCTTTGTATTAGACACCCTTTGAATCATCCACCTTAAATATTTCTCATCCCTGTGATTTTTCTCCTTGAACCTACTTTATAAATATTTTCAACCTTACCCCAATAATCCCAAGTTCAAAGTGTGCTAGCCAGGTCCTATTTACAATCGTAAGGCACCATATAGTGCTAAGAATATGATCCATATTTGGTAGCGTGTGATTATATTTTTAAGAACATATATTTAAGTTTCTAAAATCCACACACAATATAATTTCACCATTATTTTTTCCGACTAGTACTAAATTAATAACCTAATCAACATACCTAAGAGAAACTATAATTTTAGCATCCAAAATCTTTTTCAATTCTTTCCCTATGACATGAAGAAACAAAAGGTTGATTTGTATCAGCTTTTGTCTAAAAGGTTTGTTTTTTTTTCTTGAGAGTAATTTATTATTGAATTATATCAATGTTATATGACTTCAAATCATGATTATTCCATGTAGAAATATCTGCATACTCCTTCATACTACTAATATATGTAAATATTTTAAGAGTTGTTATGACAAAACAAAAGGATTACTAAATCAATAACAAGCACAATGGAAAAAAAGTGAACACACAAATTTATCCAAGGAAACTCTCATGGGGGATAAAACCCAACAAAACTTCCTCGATATAGACTTAAACCAAGTACAATGTAAGTACCCAAAACTAAGACTAGACTGGTTCCTCCCTCTTGGATCAATTGCTCCTTCTCTCTCTAGTGAACTTGTTTGAGTTATAAGTATGTCCAAATGAGGGATCTACATCACCTATTATACTGATCACTTGAGAATCCTAATAACCCAACAGGTATGAATTATTCTTTCAACTAGGGCTGACTTTCCTTAAGAGACTTAAATTAACATTTTAATAATACTTTTGTGGGTACTAATGACCTGACTTATATCTAATGTTTTACCTCTATACTTTACATGGCCAATTACATCAATGACATCCAAATCATAGGAACAATGCCTACGAAAGGAGGAATCATAATAATAATACAAAATAGAATAACTTCAATAATTACATTTCTTTAAAACCACCTCTTAACAACAAAGGGAATATATAAAAATAGTCACAACAAAAACATATGTACACCTTACTGGTAACTCTATATGTGATACAACAATTTCAACAACTGTATTAGCATCATCATCCATGGAACATCATCATCACGTATTAACATCATCGTGGATAATCATCATGATCATCATCATCTCGAGCATCATCATGAGCCTCATCATCTTGAGCATAATCACAAGTATCATTATCTCAAAACATCATCATGAGCATCATCATCTCAAGCATCATCATGAGCCTCATCATCTCATAATATCACATGCAATATCATTGGTATACAAATAATGAACAATGAAAAATGGTGAAGCATCATTATTCACAAATGAATGAAGGACCTCATCACCAAAAAATGAATGCAGGACCTCATCACCAAAAAATGAATGCAATACCTCATCATCGACAAATAAATGCATGATGTCATCATATGCAATTGAATGGAATAAGTCATCATCCACAAATGAATGTAGGACCTCATCGTATGCAAATGAATGTAATACCTCATCGTCCACAAATTAATGTAGCACCTCATCGTCATAAGAATGCTAGGACATTGTCGACATCTATAAGAACTCTAATAAACCTAACTATAATGGCATATCGCTCCTTAACTTGATATGTCACACTACTCTCTAGAGGTAACAAACTCATCAACAATAGTATCATCATCACTCCCTCTTTCTATGGAGGTCCTTTCAAAATACATCAAGATTGTGTCAAAAATATTAAAAATTCACATGATATAGAGTCTTAGTCAACACATCTGCAACTTGTTCTTCCTTTCATACTACACCAAAATTGTCTCAAAAATATTCAAACTTAACACGAGATAGAGGCTTAGTCAGCACATATGCAACTTGCTCCTCTGTAGGAACATACTAGAGCTTCATATCTCCTCTTCGCACCATATCCATAATGTAGTTATATTATATCTCTACACTCTTTGACTTATCATGAAACATTAGTTTCTTTGTCATCTTGATGCAACTATGGTTATCACAATAAATATCAATCGTATCTATCTCGGTATCAAATAATCATTCTAATAACTTGTGAATCCATACTTCTTTTCTACAAGATGAGCATGTTGCAATGTATTCAACCTCTGTTGTACTGAGAGAAACACTAGTCTTCTTTTTACTAATCCATGATATTACACCTTATCCCAAACTGAAACAATATCCTGAAGTTCTCTTTCTATCTTCAACACTTCCTTCCCAATCTAAATCAGTATATCCATACAATCTAAACTCGCTCTCTGCTAAATATCTGAGTCCATAATCCTATGTACCCTTTAGGTACCCCATCACATGTTTTGATGAAACTAAGTGAACATGTTGGGGCTCCACCATATACTAACTCAAGGTGTTTACAACAAACATATATTTGGCCTTGTATTTGTCAAATACATCAGTGAGCCAATAATCTATCTGTATACCGTGACATGTACTCCTTCTAAAGAGATATCATCCAATATATTCAGGTTTTCCACCATTGGAGTGTTCATTTCCTTGCAATACAACATACCATATATATTTAAGATATCAACTTCATATTTTCCTTGGTTTAGGAAAATATCATTTGGGAAGTGCCATACTTAAATACCTAGGAATTAATGCATCATGCCAAGGCCTTTATTCTCAAAATTTTCAGCAAGATTCTTCTTACCTTCACTGATGAGCTTCTATTCTCCTTTCAAAAATAGAACATCTACATAACAATAATATCATAATCCCATCATATACAACCTTGTAGTAAAGGTTTGGATGTGCTTTACTTTTGGTAAATTCCAAGCTCATTAGGAAGCCATCAATTCTTCCATACCACACTTTCGATGTTTTCTTCAAACCATATAGTGCTTTCTTCAATATGCATACATGTTCCTTTTTGTCATGTGTCTCAAAACCTGAAATTTGTTCAATATACACTTCTTCCTCTATAACGTCATTTAGAAAAGTTGTCTATAAGTCCATTCTGTGTAGCTTCCATTTCATCTTGGATACCAAGGATCTAATAGTTTTTATTGAAGTATATCTTGCTACTAAGGAAAAATATCTTCATAATCAATCCCTTCCTTATGAGAGAATCCTCGTGTGACAAATATTTCTTTGAAATTTTCAATACTACCATCTGTTGAATGCTCTTCCTTGAAATCCCATTTTGAGGAGGCCACTTATTTATCTTTTGGTATTGGAACCACATCCCAAACATCATTCATTATGATAGATTTATATTCTTCAATAATGGAATCCATCCATTCCTTCTTCTTTGAAGCTTCTTCAAAATATGCCAGTTCTTCATGAACAAGGTTGAACATCAAGTGCAGATAATTGGAATAGATTCTTAGTTTCTTGCTTCCTTTTGGTGCACCATACCTTTCCACTTCTTGAATTGTACCACAATCCCAAGATGGCATTATCTTTGTTGAAATCATCTCATGGTGTGTTTCCATGGTTATTTTGGGTTCTTTCATGTCATGAGAGATGGCTATTATTGGTCCACCCTTTTTGAGATGTTTTCACAAAAGTCATAGCATGTGAGTAGTGCCAAATCTTCACAAGAATAGAAGTTATAGTCTTTACCTTTGAAATTGATTGTGCCAAATGGGCCCTTTCAATAATGAGTTTGATATTTTACTGGGAGATACATTTACCTTCTAGTGGAAAACATAGGTGGATTCTCACAACTACATTCTATTTTACACGTGGATCAAAACCATCCCAACAACAAATGAAACAAATAAGGTAATTATGAATTTCCTAGAGAAAAACATATTTTCCATATTTGGTTTTCCTAGGAAATATTTTACTGACAATGCATATGCATTTAAATATTCCCAAATGGTTGAGTTTTGTGACAAGCATAATATAATTATATCACACTCTAACCCATATTATCCTTAGAGTAATGGGTTGGAATATTCCTCTAATAAAAGTTTGGACAAGATCATTAAGAAAATGTTCAAATCAACCAAAAGGGGATGTGATTCAATGTTAAAGTATGTTCTTTGGGATGACATAATCAACACCAAAAAATGTATTGGTACTTCTCCATTCCAATTGGTATATGGCCGTGTGCTATATTCCATACCTAACTTGGCCTATCCATTTTGAAGTTTCTGCGAAAGGAAATGGGAGAACCTAATGATATGCAATGAAGAATTTATCAGTTGGTTGAATTTAAACAAAATAGGGACATCTTGGTTGAAAAGACTCAACCTTATCGAAGTAAAGTTAAGGATTTATTTGATAGGAAAGCTAATGTTGGAAGCTGTGTAAATAGGTACAACATAATCTTGCACAACTTAGTCCATAGATAGGAAACTAAGGTCTTCATAAACAATCCCAAAGAACCGGTACAATCCAAGCCATGTGAATAGATGTTATTGAAGTCAAACATGGAGTGGATTCAACAGATTGTCAATCAATAGGTGATAATAGACAACTAAAGCAAAGGAATTCACCCATATTGAAAGTGAATCCTGAGGTACGATCGTCAAAAACTCTAGTCTTAGTCATCAGGAAGTGCTGATGCAGAACCATACCATGAAGGAAGGCAATAGATCCTCCAATGGATCACAAGAGTGACTAGGAACTGGGTAAAGGAAGGGAGACACAAATGATAATAGATACGACAATGATGGGATTAGGATATAGATTAGATACTGGGTTAAGTCCTTAAATAGTGAGCACAACATAGAGATGACCCAAGGAAGCTTTCAAATTTACAGATAGAACAACTAGACTTATCTGTCATGTAGGAGACATGATCAGATTCCCCAGGTAGAACTGACAAGAGGAGGTGTAAGAAACTCAAAGTAATAGCTGAACTGAAAGTGAACACTGAGACATGAGCACTGGAAAAAACGAAGAGTGCTATGTTCAAGGAGGACATGTTGCCACTAACTAAAAACCAAAAGAAAACTTCTTCCTTACCTTCCGTGTTGAATTTTAACGAGTCTAGGAAATTCAACTCGAGTCTCTCTTCATTTTTTGACAAGATTGAAGAGAAGAGGGAATAATGCTTGATACTGTCACTGATTCGTGGATTTTATGAGCCCGAACTAGTACATGCTCACTTGGTGTTTTCATGTTTAGAGAGTCTGAAAAATCCAAAAAATACTCTAGGGGGGTCCTTTTTCATCCAATTTAGTCTCCTGAGGCTGGAAAAGTATAAAAGACACCACAAAATAACTCTCTTAACTTTCGTAGAAGAAAAGGTGAACCTTTTTCTCACTTACTCAGGGAGGTCTGAAAAAGGTTAAATTACCACCTACCCAACGCTCCTTCGATATCAGCATATAGCTTGAGTTTTACGAGTGTGAAGGAAAGCAAGATCACTCGGAAAGATCCATTTGAGTACAAGAAATGGGACTTACAACAATAAACTCAATGCTTTGTTCTTAGTGTTTAACGAGCATGACAAATACATAAAGTACACTTGAAATCTTTTTCGTGTTTAGGTCCAGAGCACAAAAAAGAGAAAACTGAGCTCATACTGGGTGTTCCTTTTTTGTAAATTTAGTCCCTCAGGTATGGAAAAGTGATAAACCTGTACCTGAGAATACTCTTCTCAATTCCGCAGAAAAGAGAGTGATCCTTTCTCGTATTATTCCACATGGCCCAAGAAAGAGATAACCTACCAACAATGTGGATGCCCATTCACGTATTCTTAACGAGCTTGAATGGACAAGTTAACTAGGCAGTCAAGTCTATTTTAAGGAGTTATACCTGGGTCTAAAGAAACTCCATAAGGGTAGGGAGTCCTATAAAGGGATAGCTTGTAAAAAGGGACCAAAATGAGGCTCAATTTGGTGTGAAAAATAGCTAAAAGAATTCCCCTATACCTAAGATAGCTGCAGCATGAGTATCGAAAGACAAAATACGTTCTAAATGATGATACTCATGAGAGGAAAGCCCTATCCATGGAAGAACAATGGTAAAGACAAGGAGCTAATGGTTAAAAATACCATAGTCCGTGGTCAAAATGTTAATTGCTAAGTTTAAGATGGAGTATGTATAAATGTTGAATGCATGTGAAATGAAAAAAAACCATCCTATATGAGCAAAAAACACCTTAAAATGATGATAAACATGTTACAAGGAAAAAAGATATGGTATTAGTTTTATAAATTATGAACTATAGGGAAAAAACCCACTTGAAAAATAAATTTTCTATAAATAAATAAAACTCACCATTTGGATTTTTAGCCATAAAAGACAAGTTTTCACCTCTACCTTCAATTGCTCGGTGTGGACAATCCGGTGGACCAATTCCAAATCCGAAGTGTCAGGTAATACTACACTCCATCCTCTTCAATTTGATCCAAGCAATTATCAAAATTAAGCCTTAATTTCATGTTTCTAAGCATCCTCAACAAAGCAACGTTGTGTACATGGGTTTGCTATATTGAAAGTCATGTACACGCATTTTGTATGCGATTTTCCCGAAGGACAGTCACATACATTATGCAACATACCTTAATAGATAGTCGTGTACACTGCGTGAGGTGGAAAAAAAACATATAGGGTCAAAGATTTTGAAATTTTATATGAAACTGAAGGTTTGCAATTGCTTGTTTACTAGGTTGAAAGATGGTGCTTGAGTGGAGGGAGCGTGAACATGAAGATATGGACCAAGAAGCACTCCAAGATTCCCCCACCGTGAATGTTTTATGTTCAAGTGGGTTGTTAAATTTTTTATGTACCTCACCTATGCGGGCCAATGTCCGCCTCTTAGAGTTCCTGATAAATTATTGGGATCATGACTTGGTCATGTTTGACCTTCAAGGTGAGTCCTTGGAGATTAATTTAGAGGATGTCTATTTCATTGCTGGTCTATCACGACGGGGAGCTCCGGTAAACTTGGAAGGCACCAGTAGAGGTGGTGACCCTCTAAGTGTCCAAAACTATATTGATATATACTGCGCACCAGGCACAGAAAAGAGGGGTAGCTACATCCCTATCGTACACATATGTGATCTTCCTCTATAGGTATTGACAAGTACTATAGTGAGGGTTGTAGGGTCATCTTCACTTCACCTTGCAACATGGAACCAGATGAGACTAGCAGTGGATTGTATGCAGGGGGGCCTATATGACTGGTGCTCGGGAGTGATCCTGATTATGAGAAAACATCTCTATGACTGCAAGAGAGGTAGGAGGAAGAATTTTGGATATTCTAGCATACTAGTAGCCTTCTTCTTTGAGAGAGTGCTGGGATTGAGCCTTGCAGTACCCTTTCCAGTTCATTCTCCTCGTCAGCATAGGATGAGTAGATGGGGAGATATCTTCCTCCGCCAGGGAGGTGGTGGCTCAGTGCAGAGTGTCTATGATGACGACTTCTAATTTTTGTGGGAGCAACTTTTTCCAGCACTGGAGCAGTTTCCATATGCTGGAATGTACTTCCGTGGTGATCTAGGCCTCGTCCTCCCTCCAAGAGGAGCATGCGGAGAGTTAGGTAATTTTTTATTTTCAAATTTTAATTTTTTTATGAATTTTAAAATATAGAGATATATACATATGTATAGGAGTTCCAATCCTTTTAAAATGTCAAAATGCAGATATTGGACCAGTTCGCCCTAAAGGACATCCATGCATGTATGTGTGTCCTATCTTGGGAGAGTACCAAGCGATGATTAGGGTTCTTGAGGGGAAGCTGGCCAGGCTTACCCAGAGAGTACCCACCTTATGGATTGAGCACATCACAGCCATCATGCAGGAGTTTGTGGTTGGTGTACCACCTGTCTGGATACGCCTTTTGACGTGGGTAGCCAGAGAAGTATTAGTATACATAGCTGTTGTTGAGGTTGTTGAAGCCAAGGAGGATAAAGAAGCCAGAGTACAGGGAGACCGGGGGGACCAGGGTGGTCTAAGTGACCAAGGTGGTCCAGCTTAGATATAGGGGCATTTGATGGACTTTGATCCATATTTTGTATATTATACAGTTGTGAATAGATCTAAGGATCAGAGACTCAACCTATCTATGTGAATAGATATTCACACACACACACACACACATATATATATATATATTGCCAGTTTATTTACAAATGTTTTTTATGTCTTTGCTGTATATTTTTATGAAAAATGTGTTAAATACCAATCCAAGAAGTAATTAGCATATGCATCAGTTAATGAATTTAGATTCATTGGAATATGATTGAATGTAATGAACTCAAAATTTATTTCCAATAACCTAACTTGCATAAACTAACGCAATAGAATAGGGTTTCGCACCTGGTAAGCCCGATTGAGTTGGGAAACCACTATTTGAGAGTCCAGTCAGACTTCCAGCTGAGTGATACCACATGACAAAGCATCCCATAGAAGCTCAATGATGGCCCTATACCCAGTGACATTATTAGAAGCAGGACATAAGCAAGCACCTCCTAAGGCAACTAACTGTCCTAAGGGTGAATAAATGACTCATGCAGTTGAAGCTAGATTACAAGTGTGGTGACTGGTGCCATCAACGAAACCTAGAAACCTTTCAGAAGACATCTGAAGCAACCAGCAGATGGTATAAAGAACACAAACTGACGAACTAGTGCACATAAAATTACATACAATAAAATACAAGAAAAAGTGCTAAGCCTAAGCATAGTACTTTTTCAAGTAGATCCCATTTCTAGGCTAAGGTAGCTTATTACCGTCAAAATAAATTAATTCATATGCACCCTTCTTGAACACCTTTGACATGACATACAGTCCCAACCACATAGACCTGAACTTTCCTGCCACCAGGGGTTCTTTGTCTTTGTCCCAGAGCAATACAAGCTTCCCTTCAGAGAAAATTTGAGGTTTGACCGACTTATCATATTGGATTTTGAACCTATTTTTATGAGCTTGGTTTGGTGTTAGAGCATCTCTACACTATTCATCAAGATGTTCTAAATGTATTAAACGTTCTTCAAGATCTATCGTATCAGGTAACACATGAATAGCTATTTTTAAGGATGGGATTTCACATTCAACTAGGGTAACAGCTTCCACTCCATGAATGAGTTGGAGGGGGAGAAACCCGTAGCAGTTTTTACATTGGTTTGATATGCCCAAAGAGCAGGGTACAAAATGATATGCCAGTTTGAACAGGCTGCATTAATAGTACGTTTGAGGATAGTTTTCAAAGTTTTATTAACAACCTCAACTTGACCATTGGCTTGAGGATAGAATGAGGATGAATGTTCTTATCTAAATCCCATTATAGTGGTCAGTTTCGTCATCCTGCTATTTTGAAAATGACTTCCATGGTCAATGACAATCACCTTGGGTATACCAATTCGTGCTATAATTTGATTGAACATGAAAAAAGCTGCAATTTCCCTGTCAGCTCTAAAGGTGGGCATTGCCTCTGCCCATTTTGTAAAATAATCCACAGCAACAATGATATCTTTGTTCCCCCTAGTAGAGGCTGGATTACACATAATGTAATCAATCCCCCACTTCATGAAGGGGACCACCGAGATAACGATAAATAACAGAGCGGGATGTGACCGCATCTTTCTAGTGTAAAGCTGACAAGGCTGATAGTGCTTCACAGCTTCCACACAATCCTTAAAGATCGTTGGCCAAAAATAACCGACACGTAATATCTTCTGGGCCGTTGCTAACCCAGATAAATGACCCCCACACGCTCCACTATGGGCATCATTTAGGACAATCTCTTCTTCCTTGTGGGTAAGACATCGACACAAAATAGAATCTACCCCTCTACGATATCAAGTATATCCTATGATGAGGTATTTCTTGGCATGTAGGCATAGTTTATGTCGTTCCTCCCATGAGAAAGCTACAGGATACTTCAAAGTCTAGAGATAGATAAGTATATCTCTGTACTAGGGGTCAGAGGTGGATATCAAGAATATATGCTCATCAGGGAATGAGTCTTCTTCAATGACTACATCTTCTTCTATTGGAAATTCTGCGATAAGCTCGGCAAAAAACTAAGGATTTTTTCGATTTGGTAGGCTGAAAATCCAAGTCAAGCTCTTGGAGAATGACTATACATTTTTCAAATTTGCCTCCAACTATCCATCAAGACAAAACATATTGAAAAGGATTAAATATTCCACCACCATTGTAGTCCTCAGTGAAATGTAGTGACGTAACCTCTGAACAACATAGATAGCTGCTAAGGCCAACTTCTCAATGTGGGAGTACCTAAGTTCAAGTCTAGTTAAAGCACGGCTAAGATAGTAAACGACATACTCTTGGAGCTTATCATCCTCCTGGACTAGGACAACCCCTATGGTAGACTCAGACATCGCTAGATACAATATAAAATCCCTAGAGTAATCTGGCGGATGCAATAATGGTGTTGACAACAAAGCTTTTTTCAATGCCTTGAATGCGAGTTGTGCATTTTCATCCCATACAAATGGGGTATCTTCTTTTAACAGGTGCATGAAACCCTTAGTAATCTTGGCATAGTTTACAATGAAACGTCGAAGAAAATTGGAATTCCCCTGTAGGCTCTGAAGTTGCCTGATAGAACGAGGAGGAGGCAGATTTACAATGGCCTCTACTTTTAAAGGATCCACCTGAATGCCTTTTTTAGAGACAATGAATCCAAGAATTCTCCCTGACTCAAAACAGAACACGTATTTGTGGTGATTCAAGTGAATCTTATAGTATTTGTATCGTTCAAAAATCAGACACAAGTGATCTGGATGATTGATTCTTTTACGAGAATGTGCAAGCAAATCATCAAGGTAGGGTTCAACAATGGCTTTAATATCATGAAAGAAAAAATTCATTGCCCGCTGATAGGTTTCCCCATCATTTTTCAATCCAAAGGGATTTTTTCATACGCGAAGGTACCCCAAGGACAAATGAAAGCTGTTTTATGTTGGTCTTCCAGTTTAATTTGAATTTGATTATATCCAGAGAAACCATCCATAAACGAGAAGACTTCACTTCCCATGCAAGCATAAATAATTTGATCTATAAATGGTGTGGGATAGTTGTCCTTAGGACAAGCTTTGTTCAAATATCTAAAGTAATTATAGACGCGTATGGTCCCTTGCTTCTTATCAATAGGAATAGGGTTAGATACCCATTCCGTCAGAGCTATGGGATAAATAAGATCGGCTTTCAATAGTTTTTCAACTTCATCCTTTACTTCTGTTGCTTTACGCGGGTTAACAGGTCTCAACTTTTGCTGAACGGGTTTAGTGTTAGGGTATGTTTGGATCTCATGCTCAACTATAGATGGATCAATGCCTAGCATCTTCTCATATGGCTAGGAAAAAACGTCGTGGAATTCCTTAAATGAGGACATATAGATCGCAATCTCCTCAGGAGAGCAGTTTGCGCCGATATGTATATTTTCCACAACGTCAGGATTTATAGAGATGTTGATAGGGATAGTAGCGGAAATATTTTCCATTTTCCCCTCAGCAAACATTCCTTCCCTTGGAAAGGGATTGATGGGTGTATCAACATCATCTGCCAGTCTCCTATGAAACTCCTGATTCTCTATCCTGCTTAGCTCTGGAAGAAAATAGGATCAATGGTGAAGATCTTTACAGATATTATCAAGTCCGCACATGGCTTCCAGAATGGCTTCATCAGAAGGTAAAACCATATCTAAATAGTCTGTAGAATGCAAAGAATTTTCTGCCCGAGCAGGCAAATAGACTTCTTCTAGTTCCTCTGATACTATAAGGAGGACCGGAATGGGATCAACAATGGTTTTGGTAATAGCTTGGTAAGCCACTTCCACTACTGATAAGGGCACTTCAGGTTCACGGTGGGAAGGGAGAACCCAAGGATCAGTCCTATCAACAACCATGGCTATGGACTTTGCCACACTAGTAGAACCTATAAAGTTAATCGGAGTTGGAAGATCAAATGTTCCCATCAATGATGCATACATTCCAACCCCTAATCTCTCTGTAGCAGATTAACCTAATCAACCAATGGCACAGTGGAATCATTAGACTCCATGTGGCCTTTTTGAGTGGAATTGAGTTGGTCAACAGTAACCAACTTCCCTTCGTGTGAAAACACTACCATTCGAAAGACGGCCTATGCAATAGCAGACATGGCATAAGTCCAACTTCTTCCCAAGATCAGGTCATAATCCAAAGGTGCATCAATCACCTCTACCTCAACATATATCACTTTTCCTGCTAGCTTAATTTCAAAAGCCGGTAGGATACCATGTGAACGGAATGACCTTCCATCGAAAGCAGTAAGTAGGGTGTTTGATGGAACCAGCTCTGGGGATCCAAGATATTTCCATCAAGACAAGGACATAACACATGTAGAAGCACCCTCATTGACAACTTCCCTTCCAATGGTCTTTCCACCATGGATGACATCTATCGATAAGGCTACATGGGAAGGTAGGTGAATTTTGACATCATACAAGTGAAATTTTTCCATGAGACTCGATGAGTCCATACTTCCTAAGGCTGCTAAGAGTGCATCTCACTAGGCAGGACAAGTCTATAACACCTCTAAAGCCGACATTAAACAAGGTGTCAGGGCTAAGTATTCAACCACAGAGTAGTTGGATGCATCCCTAGCATTAGGATTATGCAATGTCTTCTTAAAGACACCTTTCGGTATCTTGGGCATAGTTTCAGCAGGTTTCTCAATCGTGAGAGGGTTAGAAGTTTCACCTATAGACTTACCCTTCTCAGAGGTCTCTTTTTCATAGTTCTTATTCTTGGTCTGTAGCAAAGTTGAAGATCGAACCATGTTGATATAATTGGGGTCAGGGGCATTTGGAGTGCCCCCTGCTACATTTGAAGCTGAAACAGAATTCTGCCCTTGGGGAAAAAGATCCTTTAGGACAGCCAGTTGTTGAGATTTTAATAGCTTCTGGGCTTGTTCCATAAGGGGAAAAATATGGGTGAGGTGATCCTCATGGCACAAATTACATTCGAATTTCACCTTTTTCTTTTCCTTCTTGGCCCCATCAGTATTGTTTGCGGGTTTCTGCTTGTTTTGGTTTCCCTCCCCTTTCTTTCCTCTCTTCTTTTTCCCATCAAGCTGCTGATTTCCCTTCTGATAGGTCTGTGAAAAAACATTTGCATTTTGGGGTGAGGGGGAATCCTTTACTGCCTCCACCATAGAATTTTTGACAGACAACTGATGGAGTTGTTTGGCCAAATATTATATAGTGGGAAAATTTATAGAACCAACCACACCATCGGCATGGGGTCCAGGCTTAAGTTTCTCTGCATCGTGGGTTGGCCTCGGTGCCTCAGGGATAATCTCATACAAGATCCCAAACTAAGAGTAAATCAAATCTAATTGTTGGGCCCTAAGGATAGCTTCTTCCTCATTATTCACTCTTGAAGCAGATACGTCCTTAGATATATAAGGCAATAGGAATTTAAGGAACCACTCTAATAAGAACTCAGGAGGGATAGTGGCTTTAATGGGGCTCTTCTTCCTCCTCCACTCTTGGATGTGATCCAAGATATGGGTGGCCTTATTCTGCCTAAAGGTAAATAATAAGTGTGTTCCGAAATCATATCGGACTGAAAACTGGAAGTGGCTAAGGAATGCATTAGCCAAGTCCCAAAAACTACTAAACGCAACAAAAGGCAACTCAATGCACCATTTTGCTGCAGTACTCATCAAGGTTCTTTGGACCAGCCTCAACCTAATTGAATATTCATTCAGTGAATTGGAAGAACACCATAAATGAAAAGTGGTGGCATGAGCCCCGGGATCTTCACCAAGTTTGCCTTCAAATTTTGGGATGTCCAAGGGAAATTTGGTGGGGACAGGTGGCCAAGAGGGATCATGCCTCACCAGGTCATTCTTCAATTTAGACAAATTTGGAAAGTTTAAAATTGCCAATAATGGAATCTTAGGTCTAACCGGGGCACTAAAAGTAAAAGTTTGAGGATTAGAGGGACTTGCCCCCAAATTCCCACATGTAAAGGTGGGGTTGCCCCCTGCCACCGGTTGTGAAGTGGATGGGTTACTTTAGAATGGAATCCATCTGTAGGCCACAAGATTGTTGGTGTGAGGTACAGTATAAGAGGTTCTGGCTGCCCCAGTTGAAACTTGGGTTTGAAATACAGGAGCAGGTATCCCTCCACTAAAAAGCAAAAAGGGAGAGCTTGTGAACGAAGCCGAGACCAGAGTTTGAAAATCTTGACCGTAAGGGTTAGTGTTTCCAAACTGCACCCCTACATAAGAGGGTGGTGGGCCTACGTATGGAGTGGATGGGGGGATGTGCCCCCCATTCCAAAGAAATCCTTGGACAAAAGCCGAGGATCCTATATGACCACTCTGGGCAGTGTGTGTGAAGGAGGTTGGAACTGTAGGTACACTAGGAATCCCAGTGACCATAGCACCAAAAGCACTTGCTAGGCTTATGGGAACCGGTAGTTGAACCACTCGGCTCGCTGGAGTTAAGAGCGTAGTAGGTATACTTGATCTAGGGGAACCTACCGAGGGAGTTAGGACCCCTTCAGCTAGGATGGCTGATATGAAAATGAAAGAACTTTCTTTTGCACTAGACATTATCCTGCCCATAGGGACACCAATAACGGATGCATTAAAAGGACGAACCTGAACGATCACAGGATCGTTTAAGTCAGTTAGAGGTGTATTAAAATTCCTTGCAAACTCGTCATCCTACAAGTCTTCTATCTCAACTGTGTTTAAATCAAAACGGTATGCCCTAAGTTCTGGTTCACCCGAAACTCCACTGACTCCTATCAGTTCAAATGAACCATCTATGTCCAATCTCCAACTTTTAGGGGGAGGTGGAGGTTCCAATGTGATAAGAGGAGGAAGGTTTCACAACCTTCATGACCTTCTGATAGGTTGGTCCTCCACGATTGTAAATTTAACAATTCAAACCCTAAGGTCAGCTAAACATAGACAAACCACAAAGCAATCACTACAAAAAATACTAAAGTCTCAACAATCAGCAAGGGTAAAAGATATGCTTTTCAGAAGAAAGCTGAAAGATAGTTTCTTGGCGTCCTTGAAGAGGTTCTTAAGCACAAGTGGAGGAATCACCCACCACCCTCCTACACTTTCAAAAAGGGTTACCTTCCAAGCCCATCCAAGGTGAACCAGAAATATCCTTTCGGTTTACCTATGTATGAACCCTAGATGTCAATAGACTAGAGGCTACCTTAACTATACCAACAATCCGGGGGGACAGTTGCAAGCCTGATTCATACACATGGGAAAGGTGGCTGAGCTTGAAACTCTGTCTAGGATAGAATCCCCAGATCCATAAAAACCTTGGTTTATGTTTCGACAAGGAATCAGAGGGTTATCTCCTCAGTCCAATGCCTCCACACGGCCTCATGCTTGACTCCTATTTGAGAGGAGTTTCCCATATACTATCGATAAAGAGAAGGATTTTCCTATCAATTGGCCTGCTATGTCTGAATTTAAATACTTATGGGGAGTTTACACTTCCTATCCCACAAGTCTAGCCTAAGCTAGTAGGTGTATGGCCCTAAAAAAAAAAAATTACTAATAAATTTTAATCATTGTGTTCATTTTAAGGGCTATTTTTACTCAGAAAGCAAGTGGAGTGAAAGACTATGATGTTTTTGACTCGATAAGAAATGTAAAAAAGAATAGGTGTATACTCCGAAGCAAATTATCACTACTTAAAAAACAAGATTCTCTTTTCTTTTTTTTTGTAAATGTAAACTGATGAAAATGAAACGAATAAAAAGAAAACTAAGACTAATTTTTTGTAATTTTTGATATTATATTTAAAAACTGAAAACAAAACTACTGTATGCAAATCAAATGCAAAAGTTTCTAACGTTTTCTTTTCACTTTTCAAATTGCTCAAAGACTACTATGCACCTAAATGCACAATACTTGAGTATGCTTGAATAAACTAACTATATAAAATAAGCAAAATGAATTAAAGCAGATTCATAAAACCAAAGATCAACCACCTAAGGAAGACTTGGAGCCCTAGCTTGGGAAGGCACAATGAATAGAAATCACTGAACTCAATCAAAGGCAAGTGATAAACCAATACTATTTGGAAATAGAATGGAATATATAGTTTCTAGAACCTTGATCACTGATTCAGACAACCAGCACTTAAACCTATTACCCAATAGGAAAATCCACTTCAAGTTGCTAACAGAAAGACAATCCAAACAATAAGAACTCAAGGGATTACAAGAAAGCACAAGGTATGGCTAACAAGGTAATCAAACTCATAGTCCAATGCTCATAGTGAAGGCCACTCAGCAAGACAAAATCTATAGAAGGAAAGGGACAAGCAAACCCTAACCCAAAAATTTTGTTACTCAAGCTTGTACGCAACTGTGGACAAGATAAACCCACGTACTGCATGCGACTGTGCTATAGAGAAACCCGTGTACACATACCTCTGTATGCGACTGTGTGCAAGAGAAACCCACATACATAAGTTAAATTTTTCAAAAAAAGAAAAATTATCAAGGACTTCAAAGAACCACTACGAATCTGAACCAATACAAGACATGACACATTGAATCAAGGCAAAGACTGGGCACTGTTCTATAGAGTTAACCCACAGCAATCTGGGCTCCCTAGTGGAGTCGCCAATTCTGTTGTTCAGGAATAAACACCCTTAATAACCTAGGGTTTGCGGTTACCAACTTAGTTCTAAAACTTGCAGACAATCATCTTTAAAGTACAGAAAGGAAATAGGAAGAGATGTTGGACTCATGCGATTACCAACGGTTGATTCAAGATTTGTCTTCTCCCTCTCTGCTTCTCTCCAAAGCTTTCAGGGATGCACCTCCTTCACCTGCAAAGAGAAAATTCTCCAAGTACAATCTTATACATGTATATATGACAGGTTAGATAAACAACATATATAGTTCTTAATCAAATATATTCATCAACCATGATACATGAAAGAGACACAACACAAAGTTGGAAGAATAATTATCTTTATTAACAATCAGTGAATGATATAAGTGTACAACCCAACGCCTGAGACAAGGACTCCTTTGCAACCAAAGGACTCTGAGTTTTGTTGCTCAAAATAATTCTAAAGATATACCACTAGCATAACTTTGCTCTCCAATATTGATTCTCCTAATGCCCTCCCCAAGGCCTCTATTTATACTTTGGGAATAGAGCAGTTTCGAAGGTTGAGGAGGTTGAGACAGTTGAGATGGTTAATGATTAAGGCTCAACTAATCTGCATTAATCATGTTTTATATTTTTTAATGTTGAATGGATGTGTACGTGACTATTAATATAGGCAACCTGCATATGACATGCGATTTTCTTTAAAGGAAACCCGCGTATAGATCTATACGTGGGTTGCAATGAGAATAGTCACGTACAGTATGCGGGTTGTCAACAGAGATAGTTACCTACAACAATCAACAAATAGAAAATTAAAATGACAAGCCGGTTAAATGGTAAATGAATCTCGTGTCATGCCCATCTATAGTGTTTAGGCAAAATTCAATCCTATAGTGTCCTTTTGTGTACCAACATATGGAAAGTCGGCACTCGGACGGAGAAGTTCCATTTGGGTTGGTAACAGCTAAAGAAGACAACTTTCATCTAGGGGACCCAGTGTTAAGGTCGGATTCCATGAGGGATGATAAATAAAAACATGGTAAGTTTATTCATCATTGGTTAGGATATTTTTCAGAAGCAAAATCCTTTGATAATAACACTATTATCATGCAGAGTTTGGATGATTAAAATATTCTTGGAGTCCCAATAAATGGGCAGTTCCTCAATAATTTTTTTTGTTTTTGAGTTTGTTTATTCTCTACCATTGTAAATATTCAATTTAAAGTTTATTTGTAGTAGAATAATTGAATAAAGACTCCACAACCCAATGAGGATTGAACACTAGTTCAATTTTCAGATCTCAATCTGGTTTTGTATAGTTTAGTATGCTTTCAAATGTAGTTTTCAATTTAAAGTTTTCACAGTGAAATGAATTGAAATCATTTCAAGGTTCAATGATTTTCAGAATGAATACACAAGCCTGTAGCTTCATAGGACCTCACATTGAACTTCTATCCCCAAATGGATCAAATGTTAGCGGTCACACTTCCTACCTACAATTTTCATACTCCTAATCCAAAAATATTTGTGTAGTATTCTTAAACCTTACATTTGTTGACACCTTTTTCATCCTTATCTTCAATCTTGCTTTGAGTCACACGCCAATTTGTTCTTTTGTTTTTTTATGATTGATTTAAAATTTTCTTTTTTTTAATAAGATTATTGATTGCATGTTCATAATTTCACAGTCTATTAGAGATGTTTTTCTATGCTATGGTCACATGTAGGGTGTCACGTCCCCATCCCTCAGACTGGTGAAGAGGACACGATGAACACCACATACAACCGAGCAAACAACCCCATGAACATAATCATAAGAGATCAATGCTGAAATTGGAAGCTTAAACAGGCATCATAACAGGATTGCCAAACATACAAGAATGCACAGATGCATAATCCTTTAATTATACAGGGGAAACAAACATACATTCCAGCATTAATCATGTTCATTATAACTCATTTGTCATCAACATAATTTGTAGAGATGAAGTAACCAGTAGCACTTATCTTTTGATGAAGAATATCGTAACCAGCTACATCACTGCAATGTTCCACCCAACCATAGGCCAGCGTGTTCATCAATCTCTCAGCAACGCTGCCACCCCCGAGCTGGGCATGATTCCTCAAGGACTAAGGGAACAACGTAGGCTTACACATAGCCAAGGGACACAATAAGCAAACCAAGGCAGGTGGGTTTAACAGGACTTCAACAGATTGGCCAAGCCAGCACATTCCAAGGGAACAACCACTGCATACTCGCAGCAAAACAATTTCATTCACAGCTCTGTGATGAAGGAAAAGACCACCAGGGATAGCCCCAAACAAAATATGAGCACAGCTCAAGCCCACAAGACAGCACAGAGTTGTTCTTGGCCCTATCGTGGCCAAAACAACTCAGCTGCAACCCAAACCAGGGTATAACAACAACCCAAACTCACAATGAAAGATGACAACATTACACAGCCCACAGATCATGGAAAAGGAAACAGAACTCCCAGCATAGACATGGGAGACTCAGCCAACGGATTTGGAATTCCACAGCACACAACTCCTCCACACAAATGCTGGAAAATGACACAGCTCATGCAAACATGGGCAAAACACACGCAGTCCCCAATTGAGGAAGAAATCAGACTCACAGCCACATCCAAAAATCATGGGGAGAATAGAAACAGCCCAAAACGTGTCCGAAGTCAACAACAAGGTGCACACACGGCCCTGAGCATGAATGGCTCCTACACCCAAAAATCCTGGGTGACTGCGGCAATTGCATTCGCTCCCTGCATGAGGAAATCAACGCAGAGTTCCTGCGCATGAGGAGAAACAGCAACGGCTCTGCGCGTGAGGAAGATGAACCGACAACCAGAATGGGGAAAAAATGGAGGAGAATGGAGACCAGGAATGAGAGAAAAATGAAGGTTCTCTGCTGGGCATGCGTACCATTCGAACTGACAGCAGCCTGCCAAAATTGATGCTTCCCCATGCCCACATTTCCTCCTGCAATAATTGCCCCCAACAAACAAAATCAAGACATTGAAGAGGTTTGTGAAACAAGAAAAGGTGGAAAACAAAACAAAGGTGGTAAAACATGGGTTTTTCCCCATAAACCAAGGTTTGCCATCCCCACCCCTTATCCTTTGGAACCATGCCCTTTTCATTCAACATTGCATTGCCATAGCTGGTTGTGGTTTTAGTTTTAATTGATGTGCATATTTACATGATTTCAAATTATAAGGTGCCACATAGCACGATAGACCATCGACAACTACCCCTATTGCCAAAACGTACACAACCAAATCGATGGTCGGGATTTTGCCTTGAGCTCCTCACCATGATTAGTTACATTATATACATCATGCAAACAGGGTCAAAACTAGGACATTACATTCCCCTCCCCCTTGGAATAACATCGTCCTCGGTGTTTCATTACATACATACAATACATATACAATTGCACATCAAAATTTCAAAATTGCAGATCTATCCCACGTTCAATCATCTACTTTGAACGTTCACGACCAAGCCCTTCGACTTCCATGGAATTATCCTGCTGGTTCTCGGCTTCCAGCTGATCCCGAAGTCTAGGAACTTTGCAGCTATTGCCTTCATCATGTTCCATCATTGGGCAGTCCCGGCATAAATGATGTCCTCCGCATCTCCAGCATTTCACTGGCTGCTTCATCTTTACATGCTCAATTTCTTTTGAGTCTTCATGCCTGGACCATTTCTCAACGGGTCGCTTGGACGAATGTCCCATCACTGATCCACCTTCTTTTCCTTTGCCAATTGCTCCCAGAAGGCTTTTCACCTCCCTTTGCAAACCAATAGAATCTTGCAAAATCTGGTGGTTCATTTCATTCTGCCTTCTATGTATCTTGAGCATCTCCCCAAGATTCTCTTAGGTCTTATCAATCATTTGAAGGAGACTTCCAGCTAAGTCCAACAACTTTTGATCTGCTGCCATATTCAACGTGCACCACCTAGTTTCACTTTTCTCACCTGTGAAATGCACCATTGAAATTCTATCAGACCAAGCATAATATAGACATTAAAATTAGTCAGTTAATTACCCAATTGGCATGACA
>LPNX010047066.1:553649-578305 GCA_001517045.1 Pseudotsuga menziesii
ACATTTCATTCTCAGTCATACATGCATTCAACAATCTTTTGTTTTCACAATGCATAGACATATATATATATATAGGTAATCAAAAGGAAAGAGAGAGCAGTAAGAGTTTTTCCCCTCTTTGTGTTGTTCCATCCGGGAACCCACATCACCGCAGTGGCTTTTCATGCTCTCAACCTCTTTCACTTCACTGTGAATGCTGGACCAATCCTTCTTGGTCATGACACTTAGTGTCTTTGGTCTATTCCAGACCTCTAAACCATGGAGTCTCTCCACATGGTTTGTCTCGGCTGCTAGGACTCCCCCATCTTACTAGCACCTTTTTCATTACCGCTCAACCCGAGATTTCTAGGACAGTCACATGTCCTCATGCATCTCTAGGATGCTCTCATAGTCCTCGCTTCCAGTGACACCTATATCCAAACATTGAATGAATTCACATGTTTAGTTTATTCTCATCGGTTTTATCTTGCTCTAGAGATAAACATCATAACCAATCATATACGCATGTATATTCATAAGCAAAATAATCCAATACTTATCTGTATTGTGCGTTCCCTCGTTTGTCCACAAAATCCTGCTTCGCCTTGCAAGCCTTGGGATCGCCTATGGACTTAGATGTTAGGTCAGCACGCCGGCTGCTCCACAACATCAAATATTTAATGTCCAGCCAGTACATTCTCATGTCGACTGGGCTTATAACTTTATCATGACCATTTCCAAGTCTAGGATCTACTATGGATCCTTAGGCATATCACAGCCCATCATACACTCATGTCAACCATTCACTTATATCAACTCACACTTATATCAACAATAACCCTTACTCCGCAACCCCTCACAACAACCATTTACCATTTACCTGTCAACACAAGCAACACAAGCAATACAAGCAACTCATCAGCGTTATTTCTTAGAAACTGTAATCACATTCTTCATCATTCACTATCAAGTATTGAGACACCAAGAGTGCGTCCACTCCCTAGAGTGTAATCAATATTGAAAACCCTTTCATGACTCGACATCGAAAAAGTGTGCACTCTCTTCCGGTGTGTGCCATGTAGGCCCTATGCATACTCAAGCAATCAGTCATAATGGATATTAAATCAAAACATGTTCTGCATATGGAATTTAATAATTAAACATGCATATTCTTAGCAAGGGTCACAGAACACTTATCCATTTGCCGTCGCAGTATGCCTTTGTTAAGGAGGAATGGAGGCTCCTTTCCTAAGTTAACAGTCCCTTAGTTAGCCCTCCCGACTCCTTTTTACATTTCACTTTCACACATGTCTTACCGACATAACCCATACCATCTCACTCATGTTATCACCAAACATGCAATGCAGATGATACATTTTCAAAATGTCCAATGGCGTTTCACCCGAAACCCATTTCCAAGATAAGGGAAAACCTTCCCATGAAGTTTGGCTCTTGCAGGTCATCACACATGATCTTCCTGCAACATGTACCCCTGACACATTCATCAAATATCCAAACAGTCAATCATTACCTGATAATACAATCCAATTGATCGTTCCATAACCAAGCAATGACATTGGTAATCAAATTCAATAAGAATTTGCAATTTTGTCTACTACAGAAATTGACTTGTTTAATTGTGGGTTTCTTGTAAGCAGCACTACTATGCCCATTATAACTTTCTGCTTACTATCATAACATGATTACCCACTTACCATGTGTCCCTCCTAACACAATCTTATACAAGCCAACAATGGTTAGTAGTCGTTAGCACTTCTTAAATCCGAAATCCACAATTCAAATTTAATAACCCATTATGCATATCAACTACTTTCACAACCATGAGACTTCTTCTCATAAATGATAGATTCTTGCATTGGTCAGGGTCTTACCTTTCACTACCATGCCCGAAATAATATACCTGAAACATAAGCTTCAACATCCAAACACAAGCTTATGCAAGCCAATAGTGGCTAGTGGTTGTCAGCAATTTCTAAAATCCAAAATTCACAATTCGAATTTTAACAACATATCATATGGTAGATTATGGCATTGGTCAGGATCTTACCTCTCACTGCCATGCTCGAAATAATCTACCTGAAACATAAGCTTCAACATCCAAACACAATCTTATGCAAGCCAATAGTGGCTAGTGGTTGTCAGCAATTCCTTAAATTTGAAATTCACAATTCAAATTTAATAAGCTCTTTCACATGGTAGACTCTAGCATTGGTCAGGATCTTACCTCTCTCTGCCATGCTCGAAATAATCTACCTGAAACATGAGCTTCAATCAACCAAACACTTGGTAAGTCTGGATGCATATAACCTTTTCATTGCTACAACCATCACTGAAGCATTTTCAGAATTTATAAAATTCAAATACTCCCAGCTTGTTAGTCACATCAGTGCTTATCAAAGCTCATTTACTTCATGCAATCATTATCATACTAACATTGCAAGGTATAGTCCTATCATTTATGCAATTAGAGAAATGTTTAGATACTCCTTACTTCACAGGTGTATCATTCATACCAACTTGCTCTTCCATAGAGCATTTCTGCCGGCCAATTGTCATGACTACCCTCCTTATGCACTTACTATCCTGCATTCATAACAGCCTTGAAATGGTTCCTGAATTGTCATCAATTCATCATTTCAGCCATTAGTTCTTCATAATATCACATTCATTCATCTTAATGCATTCATGCAATGCATCACAACATTTGCACCTTTACTTATGCAATCAGTCACTCACACCCTTCATATGCATACATTCAATGCATAACAACAAGATTCATAAAATCTTTTTATTGCATACCCATTCAATGCTACCTTGCATTGATTCAGGAATACTATGCATTCAACATACCATGCATGGACTAACCATAACTACCTCATATAGGATGCATTATTACAATCAAGATCAGGATTACTTACTTTCCTGGGCTACTAAGCTCAATCAACATATACAGGCATGACACCTTTCTATATTCAAACATCCACATGGTATGAGGTCTCTTACCTTTACCACTCCATGGAATTTGTCACAAGCAAACTCTTACATGCATGGGTCATACTTACACCCTTAACATGACCAATTTGGCTGGTCCTTGCAGGAGATTACCGAATTTTCTCACCAACTTTTGTTATCGACTTGTTGCCTTATCCCTTTCTCCACAGGGTTGCTGGTCTCATTCATCAGCATCAACAACATATTCAGCTAGGTCCATGTCTTCGTTGGTTTTTCCACTAATGCCAACATCAAAGCAATGATTATCATTAATGGTTCATTATAAATATATAATCCCCAATATTTTTACCAACATGTAATATCCTATGCATGCTATACATATCCTCATGCGTTCCAAGCATGAAACTCAGGAATGTAGTTATAATCAGCAAGATAGAGTTTTAAGGAAACTTCCCTTTTCAAGTCTTTCATCCTGGCATGGAACTACTCTTTCATGCAACAGTTGATTAGCCTTCATAGTCCTTGCTACCTATGGGCATGCAATCGTCCAGATTTGTCCATTTGATAGCAGCGGCAATCACTAGCACTTTTCTGATTCATGCTCAGATTCCGATGACTTTCACTTGTTCCCCACTGGATAAGATTTCCAACGCCTATCCACATGCTTCATTCCGACCTTGGATGTGAAAGCTACACCACTTCTAAGAATGAGGGCCTTCACCCAATCTTAGGCAAAACAAACAACTATATTTTGGTCCAGAATGTTAACTTTAGCCACCACAATGACTTGTCTCAGGGGATGACGGGGGTCAAGGGGGCTTTCCCCCTTGTGGCTTCCCCAGGGCGGGTCGAGGGTAGTGCCCTCATTTTTTTGTTTGTTTGTAAATCTTTAATCCCACTGGAAGGCGGTCGAAATCTGCTGGAAAAACCCCACTTGGAAATCCCAAATCTCCCTTTGTAGAATCGTCTCTCACTTCATCTATCCATCCGACGTATTGGCTGTCAAAACAACTACTCCTTCCGCAGAATCGGCTCGCGAAACGCTTTCTCCTTCCGATCGGCGTCAGTAGCCTTCCTCATTGGAAGACTCATCACTTCCGCTTCCGCAACGGCGGGCGTCAAAACCCTTCCTTCTTCCGCAACGGCGGACGTCGGAACCCTTTCTTCTTCCGCAACAGCGGACGTCAAAAGCATTCTTTCTACATCGGAAGCCAAATTACTTTGGCTTCTGCAACGGTGGACTGAAAACTGCTTTCTCTTCCGCAACGACGGACGTCAGAAGCTTTCCACATCGGAAGCCAAATGACTTTGACTTCCGCAACGGCGGACTGGAAACTGCTAAACCTTCTCCCATGTCGGAAGGCAAACGCCTTTGTCTCCCGCAACAACGGAAGGCCAAACCACATTTTCTTCCACAATCCATGATTTCTTCCTTAGAATATGTCACTTCCAGTGTCGGCGGTCGGATGACTTTCATGTCAGATGCGGAATCACTTCGCCGTCCGCAACGGCGGAAGGCCAAACAACTAACTCTTCCTCTACGCCGGACGGGAAACCAAAAATCCTTCCGCCACAGCGGAAGTCAATTCTGCCAATCCTTCTGCCACAGTGGAAGTTGGAACCACTGATCCCTCCGATGACCCGATTGTCAACACTTAGACCATTTTTTGAAGCTTGCTGCCATCTCAATTTCTGATTGCTGCTAGGCAGAAGGCAATTCTGCTACTATCACTACATCCTTCATGGCCCATTGAGGCCCACTGTTGCAACCTTTGCTCTGATACCATACTGTCACGTCCCCATCCCTCAGACCGGTGAAGAGGACATGACGAACACCACATACAACCGGGCAAACAACCCCATCAACATAATCAAAAGAGATCAATGCTGAAATTGGAAGCTTAAACAGGCATCATAACAGGATTGCCAAACATACAAGAATGCACAGATGCATAATCCTTTAATTATACAGCGGAAACAAACATACATTCCAGCATTAATCATGTTCATTATAACTCATTTGTCATCAACATAATTTGTAGAGATGAAGCAACTAGTAGCACTTATCTTTTGATGAAGAATCCCGCAACCAGCTACGTCGCTGCAATGTTCCACCCAACCATAGGCCAGCGTGCTCATCAATCTCTCATCAACGCTGCCACCCCCGAGCTGGGCATGATTCCTCAAGGACTAAGGGAACAACGTAGGCTTACACATAGCCAAGGGACACAATAAGCAAACCAAGGCAGCTGGGTTTAACAGGACTTCAACAAATTGTCCAATACAGCGCATTCCAAGGGAACAACCACTGCATCAAACAATTTCATTCACAGCTCTGTGATGAAGGAAAAGACCACCAGGGATAGCCCCAAACAAAATATGAGCACAGCTCAATCCTACAAGATAGCACGAAGTTGTTCTTGGCCCTATCGTGGCAAAAACAACTCAGCTGCAACCCAAACCAAGGTATAACAGCAACCCAAACTCACAATGAAAGATGACAACATTACGCAGCCCACAGATCATGGAAAAGGAAACAGAACTCCCAGCATAGACATGGGAGACTCAGCCAATGGATTTGGAATTCCACAGCACACAAATCCTCCACACAAACGCTAGAGAATGACACAGCTCATGCAAACATGGGAAAAACACACGCAGTCCCCAATTGAGGAAGAAATTGGACTCACAACCACATCTGAAAATCATGGGGAGAATAGCAACAGCCCAAAATGTGTGTGAATTCAACCGCAAGCCACACACACGGCCCTGAGCACGAATGGCTCCTACACCCGAAAATCCTGGGTAACAGCGGCAATTGCATCCGCTCCCTACATGAGGAAGTCAACGTAGAGTTCCTGCGCGTGAGGAGAAACAGCAACGGCTCTATGCGTGAGGAAGATCTACCGACAACCAGAATGGGGAAAAAACGGAGGAGAATGGAGACCAGGCATGAGAGAAAAACGAAGGTTCTCTGCTGGGCATGCGTACCATTCGAACTAACAGCAGCCTGCCAAAACCGACGCTTCCCCATGCCCACATTTCCTCCTGGAATAACTGCCCCAACAAACAAAATCAAGACATTGAAGAGGTTGGTGAAACACGAAAAGGTGGCAAACAAAACAAAGGTGGTAAAACATGGGTTTTTCCCCATAAACCAAGGTTTGACATCCCCACCCCTTATCCTTTGGAACCATGCCCTTTTCATTCAACGTTGCATTGTTGTAGCTGGTTGTGGTTTTAGTTTTAATTGATGTGCGTATTTACATGATGTCAAATTATAAGGTGCCACATAGCACGATAGACCATCGGCAACTACCCCTATTGCCGAAACGTACACAACCAAATCGATGGTGGGGCTTTTGCCTTGAGCTCCTCACCACGATTAATTACATTATATACATCATGCAAACGGGGTCAAAACTGGGACATTACATAGGGTGATCATTTCAAAGCATATTTTTTCATCCATCCTTGTAATATTTTTGCATTCTGCAACAAAACTGTAAAGATTCAAATCTAAAGGCACTATAAAATGAGGTTCATTTTTGTAGAAAAATCTCATGTCTCATAGTTTAAAGGCATTACATAATCTTGTCAAGATAAAAGGAATCGTGTTTTAGAAAGAATTTACCATTGCCTTTTGATTCGGTCATTTATAGTTGTCATACTACGCTCCATCAAATTAATCATATGTGGGATTTTTCATCATCAAAGAAACATCGTGTGGAGATACAAGTGGTACAAACACATTGGAATCTTATTGTACCTTTTCCACCAAGACATCTAATCACAAGCGTAAAGCATGGACTTTGTGGACACTTGTCCCTGATTTTAGTATATAACCAAGCTGATTGGATGTATGCAAGTGAGGAACAATCGGGTCATGAATTTAATTTTATGAAATGAAAGCTTTGTGATAATTCAATTTTTTCACTTTTTTCATCACCTGTCAAGAACATTTTCTTCAATGATTTCAATACATAATCATATATGTAAACATATAAGAGTGTCCATATGGTGTGCCATGAAATAGATGAGGTTTTATTAGAAGGATACCCAAATTATATGAAAAGGTTAAAAGAAATAAATGTAGTTTGATTTTTTATAGATCCTCTCGGGATACAATAAATAGGTGGCCCAATATTTTGCTGAAGTATTTGAAGGCCATCAACCAAAAATGTCGATGGATTAACTGTCGAAGTCAATAAGGAATCCCTCGGATCTATCTGGAGTCTACCCACAAATGGAAAAAGGTGTCTTAAGAACATGTAGGTTAAGGTTTATTTTTGCAATCAGTTCCTAAAAGAAATTCCATAACCAAGATTGGAGGAGAGGTATACCTAGAACTTAGTTAAAAGAAAAATGGGAAAAACTCTTGGGGATGGTACATAACTTTATCACGAATGAGGGAAGGTAAAATGTTATGTTTATATACTATATGAGATTCCTTTTACATTTCATAGGATAATTCAAACTAAATTTTCCCTATTTCTTAAGAGCCTCACCAAAATCTCCAAAAAAATTCAAGCAAGCCCTAAATTGTAGTAGAGTGTCTTCCATCAAGAATTAATTAAAATGATATTTTTAGATGAATTGAGTAAGGTGGGATGAACATGGACCCATTTGTTATTCTTTGATGGTTTAAATGCTAAAATTATTGCACCCCAAGAAAATGAAACTCCAACTTCAAGCAAAGGATCCAAGTTGACCAAAATATAAAATAGTTTAAGTTGAACTAATGCAAGTCCACAGCAAGAAGTTTTTCCTTCTTCTACAATAATTCAAGATAAAGAATTTGAATTCTAAACTGCAACAATGAAAAACTTAAGAACGAAGCTATATTTCACAACAAAAAAAGGAAAAGGAAGTTTTTAGATCATTAAGGCCTATAATAGGAGAAGGAAGGAAAAAAACAACCTAAAAAATTGAGATGCAAGTAAATGCAACAAAGCTAGAATTTCATCATAGTGATACAAATATTTCACCACCTCCAGTTATAATTGTTGACAGTCATAAATCAAATGACCAATTCAATCCTCAGCATTCAAAGAAAGAAACGTCCCTACTTAAAAATCAACTCTTAAGTAAAATCGACCAAAGCTTGAATTTGAACTCTTAGGAGATGAAATTGTGGAAAATTTTAATGTACTGACAAATAAAAATCAATCAAAATTTTTCCAGAACATGAAGCATAAATCACCATGAAATTTCTTAGGAAGAAGGCCTCATACTATGTGAACAAAAAATGGAGGATGAATGATAAAAGTAATATTCGACCCTTATATGAAAATCAATATACTCATTGAATTAAATGATTCCCCACTTATCAAAGAGAAGAGGTCTTATAAATCCTAGGATTAAAAAAAAAATTCAGAAAGGGAAAAAGAAACAAGCAATCGCTCGAGAGGAGAATGTTAAAGAGTCAAACAAAATGGATCCAGAACCTAGTTTAAAGATAGAATCAAGTCTCGAGCAGGAATAAGTAGAACGAAGTAGGCATGTATTACCTGAACCTACATGCCTTGAAGTTTAGGAGACATTACTTCCTATAACTACATCAAAGGAAAAAAAATATTATGAATTTACCATATTCTGATAGTGAGGAAGAAATAGACGAGGTAAAGTCTCAAGATGGAATAGAGTATTAGTTTAAGGATATTTTCCAACAACAACGAAAGAATTGACATCAAGAGGAAGAAAAAGAGACTTACATGTTGGATGTCCTAGCAGAAATAGCAGCGAAGAACTAGCTTATTGAATGAACTCTTTGAATTCAAATATCCGAAATTCGTATTGAAGGAAAAAAATTTCAAAGTGTTGAAGAATGTCTTGGAACTGCGTATTGTCCTTTTTTACAGCAAAATTTTGATCTTTTCAAGGTCCTTTTTATGTAATATCTTTAAAGTATTTTGGAAAAATATATCGGATGGTGTATGATTTCTAATCACCCAAGATCCAAATCTAATGTTAAGATAAAGTTTGTTTGATGTTGCTATAAAAGTGGATCTGGAACTCATAGTCTACTTGTTTGTATTCAATGAAAATATAGTAATAGTCATAGTCTATATTATGCCCCTTGTTTTAGGATATTGTATCCTATTTTGTTATAAATAATTATATATAAAAGAAGGTTGAAACATGAGAAAAAAGATTCAAAAAGGAAGTTTACAAGGGTTACTTTTTCCTATGTATTTTTTACAACATCTAATAAAATGATGATTTATTATATTGAATGATCATTCAATCAGTGGTCAGATTTTTTATTTTCCTCGATTCTTTTATTTCTCTTATTTAAATAGAAAAAATCTATTGCAGTGCACTAATTATCTTTCCTTATTCAAATCAAATTATAGTCATAGTTTTATGTTTATTTCATAAGCTTGAAAGTTGTGTTTAAACACATATTTGAGATCTTTTAACAATGTTTTAAGATTTGAATTACATCTATGAGTGTATAGATTCCTTACCTATATATTTATCTCCTTTTCTTCTTTCCATTCTATTCATATCTAGTTTGAAATTCTGAGTAGAATGCCAATGATTTATGATATTTCACCCATTGTATTAGACACCCTTTAAATAATTAACCTTAAATATTTTTCATCCTTGTGACTTTTCTCCTCGGACCTATTTTATAAACCTTGTCAACCTTACCCCAAAAATACCAAGTTGAAAATGTGCTAGGAATTTCCTATTTACAATCATAAGGCATCATATATTGCTAAGAATATGATCCATATTTGGTAGCGAGTAATTATCTTTTTAGGAACATAAATTTAAGTCTCTAGAATCCACACAATATAATTTCACCATTATTTTTTCTGACTGGTACTAAATTAGCAACCTAATCAATGTACCTAAGAGAAACTATAATTTCAGCATCCAAGAGATATTTCAACTCTTTCTCTATGAGAGGAAGCAATAAAGGGTTGATTTGCCTCAGTTTTTGTCTAAGAGGTTTGGTATTTTTCTTGAGAGTAATTTTTTGTTGAATTATATCAGTGTTATATGGCTTCAAATCATGATTATTCCATGCAAAAATATCTACATACTCCTTCATAAGACTCATATATGATAATATTTTTAGAGTTGTTATGTCGAAACAAAAGGATTGTTGAAAGAATAAAAAGAAAAATAGAACAAAAAAAGAAAAAAAAATTATCCCAAGAAACCCTCGTGGGGGAGAAAACTCAACCAAAGTTTCTCGATATATACTTCAACCAAGTACAGTGTAAGACCCCAAAACTAATACTGGGCTGCTTCCTCCCTCTCAGATCTATTGCTCCTTCTCTCTCTAGTGAACTTGCTTGAGTTCTAAGTATGTCCAAATCAGGGAGGTGCATCACCTATTTATACTAATCACTTGAGAATCCTAATAACGAAATAGGGCTGAATTATGCTTTCAAATAGGTCTGACTTGCCTTGGGAGACTCAAAATATCATTTTAATAATACTCTTGTGGATACTAATGATCTAACTTACAATTGGGGTTTTACCTCAAGAATTTACATGACCATCTACATCAATGATATCCTCAATCAGAGGAACAACGTCTACTAAAGGAGGAATAATAACAGTAATACAAAATAGAATACCTTCCACAATTACATTTCTTTAACACCCCCTCTTAACAAGAAATGTATTGTATAACAATAGTCACAAAAACAACAACATATGTACAACTTACTAGTAATTCTATATGCGTTACAATGTTTTCAACAACTATACAATCATCATCTCGAGAATCATTGTGAGCCTTATCATCTCGAGCACCATCATGAGTATCATCATCTCGGGACATCATCATGGGAATCATCATCTCAAGGATCATCACAAGCATTATCATCTCATAACATCACCTACAATATCATCAATATACAAATATTGAACAACATCCACAAATAAATGCAGAATCATGCATAACATGCAAAATGATGAAAGATCATCGTTCACAAATGAATGTAGGACCTCATCGTCCAAAAATGGATGTAGTACCTCATAATCCACAAATGAATGCATTACGTCATCATTTTCAATTTAATGGAATACCTCATCATGCACAAATGAATGCATTACGTCATCATTTTCAATTTAATGGAATACCTCATCATCGACAAATGAATGCAGGACCTCATCACCTACAAATGAATGCAAGACCACATCGTCCACAAATGAATGCAACACCTCATCATCATAAGAATGCTAGGACATTGTGGAAATCTATAGGAACTATGATAAACCCAACTGTATTTTCATATTGCTCCTTGTACTAGGGATTTCTACCCATCTACATGTATAAGCATCAATCTTAGATCATCATGATCGCAAGGAAGATTTCAATGGAAAATAAAACAACAAGCTACACTAATAATGGAAAGAAAATATTTTTATCATTTTTAACATATATTGGCTAAACTAAAATAATGTAAATAAATAAAAACACACCTCTTTTCCTATAGAATGGGCCACCATTGCCATCCTCGGAAGTGGTTCTCCAACCCCATGGGTTGGTTCTCCACTTTTCTCCATAGACAATCATCAAACGGGGAATGGATCCAATATGGGTACGGAGGATTTCTCAACATGTTAGATTTTTATCATTTAATCAATATGATATAGGATCTTATTTGAGAGAATAACATGCACAACAATAATCACAAGAGACAAGAGACACAAATGTTTTTCCTTGGGGAAACCATAAAGGAGAAAACCCCGCAACTTCCTCAGAGATAGAATGAGCACGAATAGCAAAAGTAAAACTAAAGAGTACAAAGATGATCTTCGACAGCTATTCTCTCTCTCACTTGTGCAAGATGCTTCACTATCACTCATCTACTACTGTTGAGTGAGTGTGTATTTCAAATAGAGAGTCACACTCTCTATTTATACTTGTTTTCCACTTGACATTTACTCTACAGGGCCGACTTCTCTAGGAGAGTCTAATAACCCTAATACAACTCAACTGTGGGGAATATTTCCCTGACTTACAATGGAGGGTTAACCTAAATGCCTTTACATGAATTAATTATATTAATGACTCTCCCAATTGGAGGAACAAATATCTCTGTCGAGGTACAATGAAATATAGTAAGAAATATACAGGTGAATACATTCCGAAGTTTTAAATACATCAACACTCCCTCTTAACTAGGAAGGTATTCTCTTGACATAGTTCATCAACACAAGTATTTTTCACTAGATCATCATCAAAGTTGGATCATCATCAACAAAATTGCTACTACTATCTCGCGCAATGGTTCTATCTCTCAAATCTACTCGTCATAGGAAGTTCTACAGAGCCAGCTGATCCATCGGATCTCAACTTGTGTGCATTAAAAGTTTGTTTTAAAAAGAATGCATGCAACTGGTTAATTAAGGAACAACATTAACAGGAATGAAATGCTCAGAACAGGAATGAAAACAACACTAATAAACAGATATAAAGAAGAACACAGAATCAGAGAGTCACAAACAAAAATTGATAACGGAGTTCACCCCCTCCACTGGGCTATGTCTCCGGGTCCCTCTCCAATGGGTACCGATCCAATTAATCTCTTTATAATGGCACAAAATTGTTCTGGAATCAACTTCAGCAACTGTAAATAGAATGCTCTACAAAATATTTAAGACCTCTCTTCTGGAAATTACATTTAGCATTCAAAAGACAAAGAAAGCTAAAATATAACAGAGAATGTCAACTTCTACAACACAACATCTGGACACTTCGCAGCAAAAGTTCCCTAAGCTTCTCACAATAGAGAAATGATTATCTGCGCCCCTAAAACAATCTGAGTCTCTCCACTCTGTCTCCCCCTTCTACTGTGGCCAGCATCCTCTATTTAAGCATTTTGTGAGAGGATGAGTAATGGACCACAACTGTTATATTTTATTTATCATTACAACCATATGATAAACTGAATCATACCACCTCGCCAAGTCACACCCCAAGCATTATGTTACCACGATGTTCCATATCCCCGAAACGTTGCAACCAACTCCACACACATGTGTCGACTCACAACACGTTGCAATGACTTGCAACTGGGCTATGCCACGTAACGTAACCGTTTGATGCCATCACCAAAGTTACAAATGTCGTGGCATATGAGGACTTCACCATATACCCGATCCGCTATCGCAGCATACAAATGTCGTAGCATATGAGGTCTTCGCCATATGCCCGATCCGCTGTCGCAGCATGTGGATAACCTCCACGAACCATTCGATGGTCAACTTGACGGTGCACAAACTGCACAACCCATGCTACAGCTGCGTGGCTCCTATGCAACTGCATGGCTCAGGCGATACTGCGCTGTGCGGACAACTGCGTGGCTCATGTGCAAACTGCGCTGCTTATGCACAACTGTGCTACGCAACCCCTGTGACAATTGTGCACCATGTTATAACTGCGCGAGCTGTTCATATAATGTTTAGCATAAGGGATTAAAACCATAGATTAATAACTATTGTACCATATTGGATCAGTGTGATTTTAAAGATTAATAGTCCACCGGATCACCAGCCCTTTTTCATGTTGCATGTAGGCCTAACATCCATGTAGGTCTTCATCGACATATCTTCACCTTTTTCATGTTGGATGTAAGTCTATAGTTCCAACCCTTTTTCACGTTGGACATAAGTCTACAGTTCCAACCCTTTTTCATGCTGGATGTAGGTCTCCATCTACAGATCCAACCCTTTTTCATGTTTGATGTAGATCTACATTTCTAGCCCTTTTCCATGTTGGATGTAGGTCTCCATATACAGAGCCAACCCTTTTTCATGCTGGATGTAGCTCTACAGTGCCAACCCTTTTTCATGATGGATGTAGGTCTCCATCTATACAGCTAGCCCTTTTTCATGATATATGTAGGTCTACAGTGCCAACCCTTTTTCATGCTAGATGTAGGTCTCCATCTACAGATACAACCCTTTTTCATGCTAAACAAAGGTCTACAGTGCCAGCCATTTTTCATGTTGGATGTAGGTCTACAGTTCCAGCCCTTTTTCATGATAGATATAGGTCTCCATCTACAGAGCCAACCCTTTTTCATGTTGGATGTAGGTCTATAGTGCCAGCCCTTTTTCATGCTAGATATAGGTCTCCATCTATAGGGAGAGCCCTTTTTCATTCTATATGTAGGTTTACAGTTCCAACCCTTTTTCATGCTGGGTGTAGGCCTTTTGCTCTTCAAGGTATTTATCTACAAAGCCATCCTTTTTTCATGCTGGATGTAGGTCTCACCCTGCAAGGTATTTATATACAGAGCCATCTCTTTTTCATGTTGGATGAAGGTGTCACCCTCAACAAGGTATTTATCTGTAGATCCATCCCTTTTTCATTCTGGATGTAGGCCTCTCCCTCTCCAAGGTATTTATCTATAGAGGCAACCCTTTTTCATGCTAGATGTAGGTCTACATTGCCAACCCTTTCTCATGCTGGATGTAGGGCTAGCCCTCTTCCGTGTCTTTATCTTCAGATAATATCATTGTCACATGGATCACAACCCAGATACACATAAAACAACATTTATGTTATATTTTTATCAATTAGACAATATCATGTTAGGATCTTATCTGAGAGAATAACATGCAAAACAATCAATCACAAGAGACAATAGACACAAATATTTTCCTCAGGGAAACCATAAAGGAGAAAACCTTGCGACTTCCTCAAAGATAGAATGAGCACCAATGGTAGCAGTAAAACCCAAATACAGAAAGATGATCTTCAATAGTTGTTCTCTCTCTCACCTGTGTGAGCTCTTCTTCTCTCACCTATGCGCTATATATGGGTGAGTGTGTGTCTCAAATAGAGATGCTCACTCTCTATTTATACTAATTTCCGACTTTACAATTACTTACTAGGGATGAATTCTGTACGAGAGTGTAATAACCCTCGTTCGCCTCAACTATGGGAACTTTCCCCCCTGATCAACAAGGAGGGTTAACCTCAACTCAATTGTGAGGACTATTGCCCTGACTTACAATGGAGGGTTAACCTCAATGACTTTATATGAATTGATTATATTAATGATTCTCCTGATAGGAACATCGGGGACCAATGAAATACAATATATAAAATATACAAGTGAATACATTCTAAAGTTACAAATAAATCAACACTCCCTCTTAAATAGGAATGTGTTCTCTTGACACAATTCATCAAGACAAGTCTTCGTCACTGGATAGACATCAAAGCTGGATCATCACTGGATCAACATCATCATCACTGCTTCCACTATCTCGATCGAATGGTGCTATCTCTCAATTCTACTCATCATAGGAAGTTCTACAGAGCCAACCCTTTTTCATGCTAGTTGTAGGCCTAGCCTCCATGTAGGTATTCATCTTCTTCAGTGCTAATATCCGACCATGGGATGCCCAGCACTCACATCTGACCATGCAGGGATGCCCAAACTGCCACCATGTCATAAAGGCTCGTCCAACACTTATATCTTACCATGGGAGGCCCAGGACTCACATCTAACCATGGGAGGCCCATCCTACCACCATGTCGAAAAAGATCAACACTTACATCCGACCATGGGAGGTTCAATCTTCCACCATGTCAAAAAGGATCAACACTTATATCTGACCATGTGAGACCCATCCTACTACCATCTCAGAAAGGATCTGCACTTACATCTGACCATGGGAGGCCTAGCCTTCCATCATGTTAGAAAGTCTCTGCACTTACATCTTACCATAGGAGGCCCATCCATCCACCATGTTAGAAAGGCACTATACTTAAATCTAACCATGGGAGGAACCAATCCTACCACCATGTCAGAAAGGAACACTGACTCATCACTTTCCCTTGGAGGGAACCTCGATCTGGAGAACACCAAGCTTCTCCCTAAAGTACTCATACTTCACTCTAGCCATTTATAGCATAGAATTACATCAGAGTTGATTATGTTCAAGGATAACCTGCGAGCTTCACCAAGGTGGATTACATCCAAGGACAACCTATAAGACTATTTACGTCTGAGCAACCTACGATCTTTGTCAATATTTTATGCTTAGAAAACCTGTCTCACTGGCTATGCTAGAAATCCCTCTTTTGAGAGATGTCGATCTAGATCACATACTGGAGCTTCACTACTCCTTTTTGCATCATACAAAAATCCAAGTTAGATCAATCAAATCAAACTGTAGTTTTCAAAAGAAACATACTACCTCCCAAACAGCCGAGTAAGTGGCAACATATTTTTCCTCATCTGTATGCAGTGCCATGTAGGACTGCTTCCTACTAAACAAAGAGATCACACATGATCTCATACTAAAGAAACACCCCAAAGTTTTCTTCCAATCAATGGCACTTCCTGCCCAATCTGAATCCACATAACCCTCCAGGTTAATCTTTTGATTCGCTTCATACTCGATCCCATAATCAATTTTACCATTTAGGTACCCCATTTCATGCTTTGCAACCATCAGGTGAACATGTCTCACATTCGTCAGGAACTGGCCCAATGTGTTCACAACAAATCAAATACCTGGTCTCGTATTCATCAGGTACATCAAGGACCCAATCATCTAATGATACATCATAGCATCAACCAAGTCTGATGAAGCAACACTCAATAGCCTTATGTTCGATGCCATAGGTGTGTGTTATATTTTTATCATTCAAGCTAGAATTATGATCTTAGGATGTTATCTGAGAGAATAACATGCACAACAAATAAAACACAACAGACAATGAACACAAAGAATTTTCCTCGAGGAAACCATAAAGGAGAAAACCCTGCAACTTCCTCAGAGATAGAATAAGCACCAATGGCAGTAGTAAAACCCAAAAACATAAAATATGATCTCCACAACTTGTTCTCTCTCTCTCTCTCACTTGAGAGAGCTTCTCATGTCTCACTCATGCACCCCAGTGAGTGAGTGTGTGTGTGATAAATATAGAAGCTCACTCTCTATTTATATTCTTTCGTTCACTTGATGTCCACTTTAACATGTCGGCCCCACTTAACAATTACTTACTAGGGCTGACATCTATAGGAGAGTCTAATAACCCTATTTCCCCATAACTTGTGGGGGATTTTCCCCTCCGATCAACAAGGAGGGTTAACCTTAACACAATGGTGGGGACTATTTCCTCGACTTACAATAACTCACCTAGGGTTGACTTCTTTAGGATAGTCTAATAACCCTAGGGACCCACAACTGTGGGGACTTTAACCCTTGATCAATAAGAGGGTTACCCACAATGAATTTAAATGGCTTGTTTACATTATTGAATCTCCCAATAGGAACATCGGGATATGACATGACTCAATTACATTACAGATGCTTCCCGAAATAAACATCGGGGTATAATACATAAAATATACAAGTTAATACATTCTGAAGTTACAATTACATCAATAGTGTGGTCATGGCCTTGCAGTCCATCATCTTGGACCTCTTCAGGATATCCACTGCATACTTCCATTGTCCTAGGGACATTCAATCTGCATTTCGCTACACATCCATGCCTAGAAAGTAGTGCATCATATCCAAGTCCTTCATCTCGAACTCGAAAACAAGTCTCCTTCTTGCAACTCTAATGAGTTCCTCTTTTTTTTTAGGAACAAATCATCGACATATAATAGGAGCATCACTGGTATTCCACCTTCAACCTTGAAGTAAAGGTTTGAATCCACTTTACTGTCAGTAAATCCTAGATTCATCAGTAATCTGTCCATCCTATCGTACCATGTCGAACCTCAAGATCGTCTGCAGTCACTCCCTCTAAAGCAAAGCATCATTCTCCCTCTAAATTTTGTACTCTATGCATTGAAACGTTATGTACGATAGTGACAAGTAGCTTCCTCTTCTACTAATATTCTATGTATCCATCTAGGGTCATTGGATACTAAGATCATCTATCTTGAACCTTTTCAAAAGTTCTTCTCGCACCCATCTATGAGCTTGCCATCCTCTATAGGCTTTCATCTTCAACCTTGTAGAAAAGGTTAAGATATTCATCACTCTAGGTGATATTCAATATCCTCATGTATGTGTTATCCCATGGGTTCCTTTTGAGCTCATACAAGGCCTTATTTCATTTTCACACATGATTCTTCCTATCATGTGTCTGTTATTAGGAATATATCATCTTCTACAGACAAAAGTTGTTCCTCTGGTCTAAATGGTTCAGATCCAGAACAAATGAGTGAATAAATCAGTTGAAGACCTTCCCTAAACATTATAGACGCCTAGAATGTAACTCTGATGAAGGACATGTATACCTGTCAAACATATCAAACATACAAAGACATCAAATCTACCAGAAAATCATCTACACATCCATATTAGTCACTAAGGAATCCAATAACATATATGTGAGTTTAACGCAACAAACATGTGGGATGGAAATCAAATTTGCATTAGAAAATAAATGAAAGAGCTTACAACCATATGTGTTAGTGTCGATACACTCCTTCACAAGACTAGCACCTTGTCCCTAATAGCTTCAACTTGCTCCACCATTGCTCTCTGATGGATTAGGCCAGGGTATCAATTCAACAACATAACTTTACTATTCTTCTCTTCCCCTCAACCATGGAGTATGAGCTTGTATTTATAGGGCTCAAATGGATAGGATGGTTGAGATATTGGTGGGTGAAGTGGCTACAAGATCCTACAAAGAGGGATCTCAACCTTAACCAAACCAGGTGAGCCTCAAGAAACCTCTTTTTTTTTTCACTTTTTACCAAGGGCACCTCTTATACCCATTTATGACAGAGTGGTGACGGGTAGGAACCACACAAACAACATAGGTTAAAGGTAATGGCATCGCCTGGTTCTCACACAACTAGGGCGATGCTGAATAGGGTAGTGCTTATCTGCTTGAGGGTAGAAGCGGTGCTGCAATTTTGTTTGTTGGAATCAACACCTAGAGCAGAATTCTCTTCAATTTTGGGATTTGAGGGAAAATGTCTGTGTTAGGGATCCTATCACATGCTGTTGACAGATTTTGAGTGTAACAGTGTCTTAAATTCTAGTGGATGCAAACGTATCTTTGTAGTATATCCCTTCTTTCCATGAGAATCCTCATGCTATGAATGTTGCCTTGTATCCTATTGCATGCTGGATCTTGCAGATCCATATGGAAGATACTACGGACTTCCCTTCAGGTATTTGACATCACATTCTCCTCATCATTCTTCATTTTGGATTATTTCTTGAACTTTCATCCCTTGTTCTTCGGAACAAGTCTCATCCTTCTTTTCTTGTAGGCGATTGTACGTGATATTTCCTACAAGTCAAATACATTAGTTGTATGGTTAGAATAATTTCATAAGGCATATTCATAATGGAAAATTCTTATGCATAAATATATAATAATGCAACTATTTTAGACAATACAACATTCGTCCATATCTCACAGAAACTTTCTAGATTCCTTCCATCTATGCCATGACATCATTGAGATTGTGCACTAATCCAATATGTCAGCAAAGAGGTTTCATTCTATATAAGTAGAAATGGAGAGTTGTATAGAACCATGGGCTACTTACCCATTACATGCAATCATTCTATCACGCATAACATATCAAGTAAATATAAACAAATGCATAAAAAAATAATGACAATTGAATACTTATCTTTATTCATTGCATAGGTAGACTCCTTCTTGATCCTTCAGCTTCATCATCTTCTTCATTCGTAACAACATCATTTCTTATCCAAATGCTAATATGGATAAGAGGTTCTTCAAGAATTGAAGCCTTCATATTCTTCATCGCTTGATGGATCTTCTTTGAATTTTGAGAGCTAGATCTTCAGTTTCTCCCATCTTATTTTCTCTTATTATGAGTCAAGATTCTTCTTGTGTGTGCTCTCCCTAGATTCTGCTAAATATAATCACTTCCTTCTAGCACACATTCCTCGAATGAATGAATCCCATGATCCTGGGAGGCCATTCAAGGTGGTTATAACAATATCTTATTCTTCTTTGATTGCTTCGTCATAGCATTGAACACTTCCTTTAGGTGTCTTCAAGGATGACACAAGAGGAATGAGATGATTTTAATAGAATATGAAATGATTCTTTTGGCTCTATCCTTAGCCTTATCTCCCTCTGCCTCTTATAAATTCTTTACTGAAATACTGATCTAAGTCAATTTCTGCAAGCATCAAGGAGTTCCTATACTTCTTTCGATTTATATTCTTCCCTTCAAAATGGCTTGGTTAAGGAATAAAACATCTCTTGAGGTGTCTTTAGGGAAGACACTTGTGGTATATGATGATCCTTTATTGAATCAGCAATGATATTCTTTTCCTTGACCAAGTTCTTCTTGTGTAAGGCTTTAGCCTCACATCCCTCTGGAACTGGAACCTCTCCACTTATGTAGGTGTCCAATTAATTTTATTCAAGAACCAGTGAAAAATTATAATTCCATGCTCGGAATTTTTCAGCTACACCAAGCTCGTCATCAAGCTGGTGTGCTAGGTCATTTTGAAATGAGAACCTCAAATGTAAATAGCAAAAGATTAGACAATATTGATTTGAGGTCTCCATCCTGGTTCCAGATATGGATGATCTAGGGTTTGTCAGAGAAACCCTAATTTTCAAAACTTGGAATATTTTTTATCTTATTGGATAGAAATATGTGCCTCCTAAAGCAGATCTGAGCATCATACTCATTTTCCCAAAACAGTGATTCAAACTGCAAAATATCTGATGCCCCAATTTTCTTCAATATCTTCTACGGAATTTCCTGATATTGTTTCTGCAATATATCTGAAATTACTACTCATCTATGTCTAAACATTTTTACAGAGGTATCCTTGTATTTCCTCTTTCCAACACCGAAAGTTTGAGCAAAATTGGTTTCACAAATTGGGACTTATGAGAGTTTTCCCAAGGTGACCTATTTTAGGACTGTTCCGCATAGAAAAATTGTACGGTATACCACGTCTCACTGTTTCCTAAGTAGGGTCTGAAACTTTTATCAATGAAATTAAAGTCCATTACCTATATGGAACATCTTGCAAAATTTCATTTGGACCTTTGTAGCCTGAGATATATCAATTCTCCATAGGTGTCTTATTTAGGGATGAATCCTGAAAGAGGCTGGAACCATGATTTGGAGGAATCATATCTCCCAAAAAATAGTGAATCGAAGGTTGAAAGGTTTACATAGTATTCAGAACAAAATTTTCTTTGTTATGTAAAATTGTTGGCTTCTGAGCCTTCTCCAATCTCAAGATATAGCGAATGTACCAAAACTACCAGTTTTAGTATTTTAGTGTTTTTCAGGTCCGCGGTCAAATTAGGGTTTGACTTTCCCGTAGTTTTACCCAACCATAAATTTCAAAATTGGTCTCTAAATTTCGATTTTGAGGAGGAGAGAAATCCTATTCTACGCTTACTAAAAAATTCCACTTCTGTGAAAAGCCCTAATTATCGCTGCAGTGGTAGGTCAAAAACTGAAAATGCCCGAAATCAAATTTTGCTTCGACAAAAAAATGTGCTCTTCAATGGAGAGTTATCCTAGCCTCATTTTTCTGATGATCTGTGGAGAGAGACCCAAAAAGTAAGATTCTCTACCTTCAGCAGCTGCAAGTGTCTTCTTCTCAGGTTAACTTTAATACCATGTTATATTTTTATCAATTAGAGGATATGATGTTATGATCTTATATGAGAGAATAACATGCACAAAAATCAATCACAAGAGACAATAGACACAAATATTTTCCTGGGGAAAACCATAAATGAGAAAACCCCACAACTTCCTTAGAGATACAATGAGCACCAATGGTAGCAGTAAAACCCAGAGTCAGAAAGATGACCTTCAACAGTTGTTCTCTCTCTCACCTATGTGAGCTCTTATTCTCTCACCTATGTGTTATAGCTAGTTGAGCATGTGTCTCATATACAGAGGATCACTCTCTATTTATACTAACTTCTAACTTGACAATTACTTACCAGGGCCGAATTCTTTAGGAGAGTCTAATAACCCTAGTGCCCCTCAACTGTGGGGACTTTGCCCCCCAATCAACAAGGAGGGTTAACCTCAACTCAATTGTGGGTACTATTTCCCCGACTTACAACAAAGGGTTAACCTCAATGAATTTACATGAATTTATTATATTAATGATTCTCCAAATAGGAACATCGAGGACCAATGAAATACAATATATAAAATATACAAGTGAATACATTCGGATGTTACAAATACATCAACAATTCACACTCACCGGCATTTTAGGACATGCCTACTACCACCCAAGTAAGGATTCAACACTTACATCCACCGGCATTGTAGTACACACATACTACCATCGGGGAAGGGATAATGTGTATCACTTCCCCTTGGAGGGAACCTCGGTCTGAAGAACAACAAGCTTCTCTCTGAAGTACTCAAACTTCAGTATGGCTAAGGGCTTGGTCAATACATCATCTATCCTCTCGTCCATCGCAACATATTGGATCTCCACTTCTCCTATTTGCACCATATCCTTGATATAGTGATACTTGATATTGATATACTTCAACTTGTCATGGAACATAGGGTTCTATGACATCTTAACACAACTGTGGTTATTGTAATATATATAAGTAGCATCCAACTGGAGAGAAAACAAGTCATATGGTAGCTTCCTCAGCCACATTGCCTCACAACAAGCTGAACAAGCTGCGACATACTCTGCTTCGGTTGTACTCAGTGCCATACAGGACTTCTTCCTCCTAAACAAATATATCACACCTGATCCCATACTCAAGCAACACCCTGAAGTGCTCCTCCTATCAATGGCACTGCCTACCAAATCCGAATATACATAACCCTCTAGGTTAATCTTCTGTTTTTCCTCATACTTGAGCCCATAATCAATTGTACCCTTCGGGTACCTTAGAATTATTAAATTGAGCACATAGATCTATGGAAAAACACACAACTCATAGGATAGATCACACAATTTACTCAGTGATTGAATAATGAAACAGTGCAAAAATGGCTTGCAGCTATGAATTCTTTTCATTAATCAAAGAGTAATTAGATAATGATTACAATGATGTACAATGGCTTTAATAGCCACATGCAATTCGAATCCACATGAGGAAATTTGAATTGATTAGACTCTACTTGACTGTAGCTAACTAATACCTTGTCTAAATCACTATCGAAGGACTCAATAGTTAACTGACCTTGTCTAAACCATAACCGAAGTTCATCGGAGTTATAAAACACAAATCAAGTGTTACATTCAGTGTTGACTAAGGCTAACTTACTATGGTAAGTCAGAAATGCACCCCTCCTGAGTGCAACCATGTAAACCTAGTGCTAAATGAATGTAGAGGACTAGAACTAAATGTAACTAACTCCTAACTTAGCTTGATTAGTCACCAACTGAACTAACTGACCTTCATTGGTTTCGACACTCCCAGTGGCTCCTAAATTGTAGGGATTGGTCTAGGAGGTTGCTAAATTGATGCATGTAAGTGCAATCAGTGGCAATAGGCCTCAATTAGTGTTCCTCACACTTTAGTAACTGAAACATGTGCCCCAATTAGGCCAAGTGGACCCAATGGTGCTAGTGACTAAAAATAGACTGGTTGGACTCCCAATTTAGACATGACTCCTGATTTAGACATATGACCAAATTGGACAAGGGAGGATTAATAATCTTAACACCCCCCCTAAATTCTAACTTGGAAAATATGTGGTCCCTTGGAACTAAGGCCATAGGTCACCCATTACATCAAGTAAAGTAAAGTAACTACTCAAAAACAAGGTGCTAGGGAAAAAATTACATGGGAAAAAATCCCCCCCTCTAATTAAGCAGGTAGAATCAGGATCAATCTATTTCTTCTGTGCACAGGTATCCTGGGGCTTGGCATGTAAAACTCTCCATCATTATGTCTAGAGGAATATTCCTCTTTGGAAGAAGAATGACATGCTCAACTAAATCAGAAATATAGACAGCTACCGGATGAAGAATGGACCCATGTAGAGAAACTGAAGTCAACTGATAAGTGAGAAAATATTCTTGAGGATTAATAACATGTGAGGAATCCTCAAGAAAATGATATGTTGCATCCATGAACAGAAAACCATGAGTGGTAATAACAGCCCCGAGTGTTAGGAGCAAGTGTCAAGGCGGATGCAGAAAATCTTCCTCTTTACCAGTTCTGTGAGGAGATGAGCATGTGATCAATGGTCGAGAAGCACTAGGACTGTTAAGAGAGAATGATTGATCTCCATAGTATGATATATATTATGAAATATATAATGAATCACATAATAAAATATCAGCAACCTCATAAGAGGAAACTTACACCAAATCCCCAGCAGCAATTTTGAGGAAGAATTGCGGTACTTGATTTTTCACACCGGAATTGGTGATAGCAGCTACAAGCATGACTAAAAGATATTGGATTTTAAAATATGAACCAAATAATATCAGATCATAAATTAAAACAGATCTAAATAGGTTCACAACAGATCCAAAACTGTGAAATGAAATCAAATCCCCAGCAGCAATTTTGTAGGAGACTTGCGGTACTTGTTTCTTCATACCATTGCTGAGAACAGCTACAAGCAGTACTGAAAGATTATGCATTTGATATATTAAACCAAGAAATATAATATCATATCTAAATAATATCATATCATATCCAATAAGGTTAATATCAGATTCAAATAAATGGTTAACCGAGATGGTGGATGCACAGCTTTCTTCTTCTTCAAAATTCT
>LPNX010047066.1:579921-689568 GCA_001517045.1 Pseudotsuga menziesii
GCTGCATGCAATCCTGCAGGAATTTGCTGGAAGATATAGATCATGAGGAGGAAATGGTTCACTCTGGTAATCTGATATTTCTTCCAAAATATCCAAGGTATTACATATTTTCACACCAGTAGCAACATTAGAGGGAGAAAAATAAAATTTCTCTTCACTTTTGGAAGCAATTATTGGTAAATTTTGCACAGAATTCAAAGGAAAAACACCGGTGAATGTTTCCATGGAAGTGTGGCAATATTTTTATTCAATTTCAGAGATTTGAATGTCTTCTTTTGTTTCATAAATATGAGGAGATGAGATATCATAGATCTCATGAACTTCTGGAGCATTAGGAGAAGGAGTCACTGCAAGGAGAATGTCTTCAATTCGAATTCACTGTGTAGAAGATTCTGCTTCTTCTTCATTTTGAACAACTTCATTAGAGAGACTGGAGGATTAAAATTTTGGATCAAGAATGCTTATGGTGCTAGATATTCTTTCCAAAGTGATATTATGATCCTCATCAATCATTCCAAAGGTTCTATCCAATCTTGTCCAGAGTTCCTTTGGCTCTTCAATAGATCTACTGAGGTAGTGCAAGCTAGGAGAAAGACCCAGTGCTATTCTTCCAAAAGATGCATCACATTTATTCAGCGAGTCATTCTCAGTAAAACACTCCTCATCGAGTCCAATAGACACCCCATAGAGACCTCATCTCATCAGAGATGAAACCATCTTCTTCTTCATTCGAGGAATTTTGGGGTCTAAAATGGGCCTCCTAAGGAAAATAATAAAGTAATAGTTAAAATAATAAAATAATATTGATCAATTTTGGAGGAAGAAAGAAAAAAACTACTTTTTGTGTTCGTATTTTCAACATATCTCCCCGTGTTTTTACTCAAATTTTGATCGGGAGAGCTCGTTGGATGCGGAATTTGATTCCGCATCCAACGAGTACCCACACTGCATACTTTTGACGGACCCCACTACCCCAAAAATAAGAAATACCTGAAAAACGTGATGATGATGTCAACGAGCTCTCCCGATCGAAATTTGAGTAAAAACACAATGAGATATGTCGAAAATACGAACAAAAAAAGTAGTTTTTTTAATGACAAATATGTCAATTCAACCATTATGGTTGACTTATTTTATTGAAATTCTATTGGTTCTTGAATTCCAACTCACAAAAACTTATTTTGGCACGTTTTCTTATAAGGCCCATTTTAGACCCCAAATTTCCTCTAATGCGATTTTGAATAGTTTGTGGACATGGTGAGAAGAGGAACTGATGAATCCATTCGAAGTTGTACCTACAAAAACACAAAAGGGGCATCGTAAGGTCGACAGCCTACACATTTCAGGTTTTCATCACACCCATCATAGTTGATCAAGCAAGCTTGATCAACAATTCCTTTACTTGGGATATTAAGTGGTAAACCTTCTGCTTCTGGTGCAGAGCTGGAAGGATCAATTTTGATAAAAAATGATCCAATAGGAGATCTGAGGAGGAGAAGTGCTTTGTCCATTGAGGCTCAGATGCCATATTAAATTGAGCACATAGATCTGTGGACAAACACACAACTCACAGGATAGATCACACAATTACTCAGTTATTGAAGAATGAAACAGTGCAAAAATGGCTTGCAGCTGTGAATGATTTTCATTAATCAAAGAGTAATTAGATAATGATTACAATGAAGTATAATGGATTTAATAGCCACATGAAATTCGAATCCACATGAGGAACTTCGAATTGAGTAGACTCTACTTGACGGTAGGTAACTAAGACCTTGTCTAAATCACTATCAGAGGACTCAATAGTTAACTGACCTTGTCTAAACCATAATCAAAGTTCATCGGAGTTATAATACACAACCCAAGTGTTAAATTCAGTGTTGACTAAGGTTAACTGACTGTGGTAGGTGATAAATGCGCCCCTCCTGATGTTAGATTTTTATTATTTAAGGTAGCATTATGATCTTAGGATATTTAACTGAGAGAATAAAATGCACATCAATAAAAACAAGAGACAAGAGACACAAATAATTTTACTCAGGGAAACCATAAAGGAGAAAACCCCACAAATTCCTCAGAGATAGAATCAGCACCAAAAGTAAAACTCGAAAACATAAAGATGATCTCCTGACAGCATTAGTCTCTCTCTTGTCCCAACAACTTATCTTTCACTCATGCTTCCCAATGAGTGTGTGTGTGTGTGATAAATAGAGAGGCTCACTCTCTATTTCTATTCTTTTGTTCCCTTAATGTCCACTTCAACATGTCGGCAACACTTAACAATTACTTACTAGAGCTGACATCTCTAGGAGAGTCTAATAACCCTAGTGCCCCACAACTTGTGGGGACTTTTCCCCTCTTACCAACAAGGAGAGTTATCCTTAACAAAACGGTGGGTACTATTGCTCCGACGTACAATAACTCACCTAGGGTCGAATCCTCTCGGATAGTCTAATAACCCTAGGGCCCCGCAACTACGGGGACTTTAACCCTTGAACAATAGGAGGGTTACCCACAATGACTTAACATGACTTGTTCACATTATAGAAACTCTTGATCGGAACATTGGGGCATGACATGACTTAATTACATTATAAACACTTCCCAGAATAAACATTGGGGTACAATACATAAGATATACAAGTGAATACATTCTGAAGTTACAAATACATCAACACTCCCTCTTAAGTAGGAAGGTATTCTCTCGACACAATTTATCAGCACAATTATTCTTCTGTGTATCATCTGGATCATCATTGAGTTCTCATCATCTTCAAGTAATCTTCATCTGGATCTAAATCATCACTCAATCTGGATCTAGATCATCACTCAATCTGGATCATCATTACTGGATCTGGATCATCACTCAATCTAGATCATCTATGCTGGATCAACATCACTGGATCTAGATCATCACTAGATCTGTATCATCACGGCTGGATCATCATCATTGGATCTGGATCATCACTCTATTTGGATCATCACTGAGTCATCATTGCTGGTTCTATCTCATGATTCTTCTGATCACAGGAAGTTCTACAGAGCCAACCCTTTTTCATGTTGGTTGTAGGCCTAGCCTTCATGTAGGTCTTCTTCAATGCTTATATCTGACCCTAAGTCAGAATGGCCCACCCAGCACTTACATCTGATCTTAACTCATCAGAAAGGCATGCCCAGCACTCACATCTGACCATGAGAGGAACACATCCACCATCATGTCAGAATGGCCCAACCCTCACATCTGACCATGGAAGGAACCTAATCCTCTCACCATGTCAAAATGGACCAACCCTTACATCTAACAATCGAAGGAACTTAATCCTCTAACCATGTCAAAATGGCCCAGCCCTTGCATCTAACCATGGAAGGAACTTAATCCTCTCACCATGTCAGAATGGCCTAGACCTTACATTTTAACATGGAAGGAACTTAATCCTCTCACCATGTCATAATGGCCCAGCCCTTACATTTGACCATGGAAGGAACTTAATCCTCTTAGCATGTCAGAATGGATCTCAGTCCCAAACTGAGGGTTCTTGGTAACTGACCAGGTGCCTCCATTCTCCCAAAGAATGACATCAACCCTTATATCTGATCAAGTGGTAACACATCCCTCAATCACATCAGAATGGCCCTGCACTTTTATCTGATCATGTGAGACTACAATCCACAAGCATATTAGAATGGCCCTCAGTCCCAGACTGAGTATTCCTGGTAACTAACTAGGTACCTCCATTCAGAAAATGGAAATAACCCTTATATCTAATCATGTAGGAACCAATCCTACAGTCATATCAGAATGGCTCAGCACTCATATCTGACATGGAAGGAACCAATCCTCTCACCATGACAAAATGGCTCAGCCCTTACATCCGACCATGGAAGGAACTTAATCCTCTCACCATTTCAGAATGGCTCACAGACTCATCACTTCCCCTTGGAGGGAATCTCAATCTGGAGAACACCAAGCTTCTACCTGAAGTACTCAAACTTCACTCTGGACAATGGCTTCATCAACACATTAGCTATATGTTCATCCATCACAACATACTGGAGCTTCACTGCTCCTCTTTGAACCATATCCTTGATATAGTGATACTTGATCTTGATATGCTTCGACTGTCCTGAAACATCGGATTATCCAACAACTTCACACAATTATGGTTGTCGCAATATATACAAGTAGCATCCAACTGGAGATCAAATAAATCAAACAGTAGCTTCCTTATCCATACCACCTCACAACTAGCTGAACAAGCTACAACATACTCTGCTTTGGCTGTACTTAGTGCCACACAAGACTGTTTCTTGCTAAACCAAGAGATCACACCTGATCCCATACTGAAGCAACACCCTGAAGTGCTCTTCCTATCGATAGCATTGCCTACCCAATCTGAATCAACATAACCTTCCAGGTTAATCTTTTGATTTTCCTCATACTTGAGCCCATAATCAACTATACCCTTCAGGTACCTTACTTTATGCTTTACAACCATCAGGTGAACATGTCTTGGATCTGTTAGGAACAGGCTCAAGCTATTCACAGCAAAGCAAATATTTGATCTCATGTTCATCAAGTACAACAAGGACCCAATCATCTAATGATACATCGTAGCATCAACAACTTCTAATGGAGAATCACTCAATAGATTCATGTTTGATGCCATAGGTGTGGTCATGGTCTTGTAGTCCATCATCCTGAACCTCTTCAGGATCTCTACTACATACTTCCCTTGTCTGAGGAATATTCCATCCGCATTCTGCCACACCTCCATGCCTAGAAAATAGTGCATCGACACATAACAGGAGCATCACTGGTCTTCCACCTTCAACCTTGAAGCAAAAGGTTGGAATCCACTTTACTCTCAGTAAAGCCCAGAGTCATCAGTAATATATCCATCCTGTCATACCATGTTGAACCTGTAGATATTTTGCAGTCAGTCCCTCTGAAGCAAAGCATCATTCTCCCTCTGTCTTTCATACTCTATGCACTGAAACATTTTGTACCAGAGTGACAAGTAGCTTCCTCTACTACTAATATTCTATGTATCCATCTAGGATCACTGAATACCAAGTTCCTATATTTTGAAATTTTTCAAAAGTTCTTCTCACATCCATCTATGAGCTTGTCATCTTCAACCTTGTAACAAAGGTTAAGATCTTCATCAAGATCATCATGTATGTGTTATCCCATGGGTTTCTTCTGAACTCATACAAGTCCTTCTTTTATTTACACACATGATTCTGCCTGTCATATGTCTCAACTCCCACTGGCTACAAATGTCTCTTTGTAGTCTATGCCTTATTTTCATGAGAAGCATCATGTTACGAATCTTTCCTTGTATCCCACGATGTTTCCATCTACTGCACAATGGAACTACGAACTTCCCTTCATGTATCAATACTGCATCCTAGACATCATTCTTCTTGAACTGGTCTTCCCTTTCTTCTTGGTTATTTCTTCATGGCTGGAAGGTTCTGCATCAATGATGTCGTTGCATTCTTCATCTTGAACTGTCGTCACTAGTTCTTCGGAACAAGTCTCATCCTTATTTGCTTGTAGGCGATTTTACGCGATCTTTCCTACACGTCAAATGCATTAGTTGTATGGTTAGAAACATTTCATAAGGTATATTCATAATGAAAAATTCTTATGCATAAATATATGATCATGCAACTATTTTAGCCAATACAACATTCATCCATATCTCACGGAAAATTTCTAGATGCCTTCCATCTCTGCCAGGACAACATTGAGATTGTGCACTAATCCAATATGTTAGCAAAGAGGTTTCATTGTAGATAAGCAGAAATGGAGAGTTGTATAGCACCATGAGCGACTTACCCATCACAGGAATATTAGTATTATACTGTCATTAATGCAAACATTCTATCATGCATAATACATTAACTGAATATAAACAAATGCATAACAAACAATATAATGAAATGATAATTGAATACTTATCTTTATTTGTTTCATGGGTAGATTCCTTCTTGAGCCTTCAGCTTCATCATCTTCTTCATTCATAATAGCATCGTTTCTTATCCAAATGCTAAGATGGATAAGAGGTTCTTCAATATTTGAGTTCTTCGCATTCCCCATCGCTTGAGGGGTCTTCCTTTGATGGTGAGAGCTTGATCTTCAGTTGCTCCCATCTTCTCTTCTCTTATTATGAGTCAAGCTTCTTCTTCTTCCTGGATTCTGCTAAAAGTAATCACTTCCTTCTGGCACACATTCCTTGAATGAATGAATCCCATGATCCTGGGAGGCCATTCAAGGTGGCTATCACCACTTCTATATTCTTCACTTCTTCTTTTACCACTTCAATTTGTTCTTTTATTTGAGAAACCCTTGTAATGTATGACTGTATGGTCTCTGCATTCTGGATCTTCACATTCTTCAATTGTTTTCTCAAAGTCATTTTCCAATTTATCTTCTTTCCTTCAAATAGCTTGGTCAAGGAATCAAACATCTCTTTCGGTATCTTTAGGGAATACACTTGTGGTATAAGGTGATCCTCTATTGAATCAACAATGATCTTATTGGCCTTGACCAATTTCTTCTTGAGTAAGGCTTTAGCCTTATCTCCCTCTGGAACTGGAACCTCTCTACTTATGTAGGTGTCCAATTCATTTTCTTCAGAGAGATCATATATTTCCATGCTTGGAAGTTTTCAACTTCAACAAGCTTATAATCAAGCTGATGTGATAGATCACTTTGAAATGAGAACCTCAAATGAAAATAGCAAAGGATTAGATATTACCGATTTGAGGTGTCTGTCCTGGTTCCAGATCTCGCTAATCTAGGGTTTGTCAGAGAAACCCTAATTTTCAAAACATGGAATCTTTTAGATATGATTGGATAGAAAAATATATCTCTTCAATTTGAGCTGTCGAATGTACTCCTTTTTTGGAAAACAGTGGAGGGAAACTTCCGAAACAGGAAGCCCTAGTTTACCAATTTCTTCTACAGAAATTTATACTACTATTTATGTAGTATCTCCAATATTACTGCTCCTCTATGTATGAAACTTTGCACTAAGGTATCATCTCCTGTCCCTATTCCAACACCATTGGTTTCATCAGAATTGGTTTCACCAATTGGGACTTATGAGTATTTTCCCAAGGTGACCTGTGTTAGGACTATTCAACATAGTGAAGTTGTATGGACTGCCACATGTCACTGTTTCATTTTATGGGTCTGAAAACTGAAATAAAGAAAGTATAGTCCATTATCTTTGTGAAACATCTTCTAAAATGTCATTTTGACCTTTGTAGTCCAAGATATAGTGATTCTCCAAAGGTGTCCTATTTAGGGATGAATCCTCGAAGAGGTTGGAACCCTAACTTTGAGGGATCATATCTCCTATAATATAGTGAATCTGAGGCTGAAATTTGGATAAAATGTAAATCAGGAATTTATATTTAACCTGTGAATGTTTCAGCTCTTGATCCTTCTCCAATATTGATATGTATCAAATGTACCAAAACTTATCAGTTTTAGTATTTTAGGGTTTTTCCGGCTTGGGGTCAAACTAGGGTTTGACTTTCCCAAAGTTTTACCCAACCAAAAATCTTGACCTAGGTCTCTAAAATTTGATTTTGATGAGGATATAAATTCCATGTCGGACTCACTCAAAAATTCCTCTTCTGTAGAAATCCCTAATTTCCCGCACTGAAAACTGAAAATGCTCGGAATTGAATTCTGCTTCAACAGAAATATGCACCCTTCAATGGAGAGTCAGCCTAGCATACCTTTTCTCATGGATTATGGAGAGAGACCCAAAAACTAATAATCCCTAGCTTATGTAGTTGCACAATGTCTTTTTCTTAGGTTAACTCTGATACCATGTTAGATTTTTATTATTCAAGCTAGCATTATGATCTTAGGATCTTTAACTGAGAGAATAACATGCAAATCAATAAACACAAGAGACAAGAGACACAAAAAAATTTCTTCGGGGAAACCATAAAGGAGAAAACCCGGCAAATTCGTCATAGATAGAATCAACACCAAAAGTAAAACCCAAAAACATAAAAATGATCTCCCGACAGCAGTAGTCTCTCTCTTGTCCCATCAACTTACCTTTCACTCATGCGCCACAATGAGTGAGTGTGTGTGTGATAAATAAAGAGGCTCACTCTCTATCTATATTCTTTCGTTCAGTTAATGTCCACTCCTACATGTTATCCTCACTTAACAATTACTTACTAGAGCCGACAACTCTAGGAAAGTCTAATAACCCTAGTGCCCCACAACTTGTGGGGACTTTTCCCCTCTGACCAACAAGGAGGGTTACCTTAACACAATGGTGGGGACTATTGCCCCAATGTGCAATAACTCACCTATGGTCAACTTCTCTAGGATAGTATAATAACCCTAGGGCCCCACAACTGTGAGGACTTTAACCCTTGAACAATAGGAGGGTTACCCATAATGACTTGACATGACTTGTTCACATTATAGAAACTACCGATCGGAACATCGGGGCATGACATGACTCAATTACATTACAAACACTTCTCGAAATAAACATTGGGGTACAATACATAAGATATACAAGTGAATACATTCTAAAGTTACAAATACATCAACACCTAAGTGCAGCCATGTAAACCTAGCGCTAACTGAATGTAGAGGACTAGAACTTAATGTAACTAGCTCCTAACTTAGATTGACTAGTCACCAATTCAACTGAACTAACCTTGGTTGGTTTCGACATTCCCGGTGGCTCCTAAATTGTAGGGATTGGTCTAGGAGGCTCCTAAACTGATGCATGTAAGTGAAATCAGTGGCAGTAGGCCTCAATTAGTGTTCCCCACACTTTAGTAACTGAAACATGTGCCCCAATTAGGACAAGTGGACCCAATGGTGCTAGTGACTAAAAATAGACTGGATGGACTCCCGATTTAGACATGACTCCTGATTTAGACATATGAACAAATTGGACAAGGGAGGATTAATAATCCTAATAAGAATATGCTTTGCAATAATCAGGTGAACATGTCTCAGATCCATTAGGAACTGGCTCAATGTGTTCATGACAGAGCAAATATATGTTCTTGTATTCGTGAGTTACATTAAGGACATAATCATCTAATGATACATCATGGCATCAACTGACTCTGATGTAGCATCACTCAATAGCTTCAGGTTTGATGCCATAGATGTGGCCATGGCCTTGTATTCCGCCATCCTGAACCTCTTCAGGATATCCATTGCATACTTCCCTTATCTAAGGGAGAGTCCATCCACATTCTGTAACACCTCCATTCCTATAAAGTAATGCATCATACCCAATTCCTTCATCTCGAACTTGGCACCATGATTCCTATTCATTTCATTGATCAACCCATCCTCACCTATACAGTAGGAGTATCATTGGGTTCCCTTCCTTAACCTTGTAGTAAAGGTTGGAATCCTCTTTACTCTTGGTAAAGCCTAAACTAGTTAGGAATCTTTCAATCCTGTCATACCACGTTCCATGTGCCTATTTCAAAACCTAGAATGCCTTATTAAATTTGAACACATGAGTCTCCCTATCATGTGTCTCAAATCTGAGTGGCTGCTCCACATACACTTCCTCTTCCACTACACCATTCAAGAACGCAGTCTTGGCATCCATATGGTGTATCTTCCATTTTATCACTGCATCCAGAGAAAGTATCGATCTGATGGAAGTGTATCTGGCTACAGGTGCTAACGTTTCTTCATAATATATCCCTTCCTTCTGGGAGAAGCCACGTGCCACAAATATCGCTTTATATTTCTCTATGTTTCCATCTGCAACATGCTTGATCTTTTAGATCCACTTGGAAGTCACAACAGACTTCCCTTCTTCTCTTGGGACCACATACCAGACATCATTCTTCATGACCGACTAGTACTCTTGGTCATCACATCCTTCCATTATTTATTTTCTACCACTTCTTCATAGTTGGAAGGTTCTTTATCAATGATGCCACGTAGTAGGGCTACATAACTGTAGTAGGACCTAGTTCTCTTCCTTTCTCTATACATTTATTCTGGAGTGCCATATTTTCTACACCTTTGATAGCCTCACATATCCATGCTAGTTTTATCTTTTAAGAATTCTTCTCATGAGGTGGATCTATTGGTTCTTCAGGTTCTTCCATTTCTCGATCTTCTTCTAGAGTTTCTTCAATCATTGTTGTATCTCAGATCATGTTTACTTCTGTTTCTTCAAGATATTCAACAGGTCTCTTTTTGGATTTGTTGTAAGCTGAGTCTTCGTCAAATTTCACATTCTTGCTGATGTCAATCTTCTTGAATCCTGGGAAATATATTCTCTAATCCTTTGAGATTTCACTATATCCCACAAATATACCCTTATTTCCTGAAGGATCTAACTTTGTCGTATTTTCTTTCGAAATGTGTATGTACACGAGGAAGCCAAATATTTTGAGATGGCTAACTTCTAGTTTATTTCTAGAGAATACTTCTTTTGGTGTCTTTTTCTCAAGTACTCTATGCAGAATATGATTCTGTACATACACAATTGTCCTAGCAGCTTCTTCCCATAGATGCATAGGAAGATCCTGACTCATGAAGCATTTCCCTTATTGCTTCCATAATCATTCTATTCTTCCTTTCTACAACTCCATTATGTTGTGCATTATATGGAGTAGTAAAATCCCTCTTAATCCCTGACTCTCTACATAATTCCTTGAATTCATTTAATGTGAATTCTCTACCATTGTCTGATTGAAAGGTCTTGATTTTCTTTTCTGTGTAGTTCTCGATCAAGTCTTTGAATTACTTGAATTTATTGAATACTTCATCCTTGATTTTCAATAAATACATCCAAGTCTTCCTAGAAAAGTCATCAATTAAAGAAACATAATATACATACCCACTCAATGAACTGGATGACATTGGAAGTGTATTCTTTGTGTTCTTTCCCTTTGCACATCCTTTGCAAAAGTATTCATGCTTTGCCTGTATTTCTGGAAGACCTTCAACAGCTTTTCTTGCAAGTGGTAGCGCCCAATAGTTCACATGTGTAATCCTTCTAGGCTGAAGCTCACTTGGTTCTACTGATTCATGGACCAAGGCTTATTATGGTTGGCCCTTTAGTTTGTATAACCTTACCGCTTGCTCTCCAATCACTACTGCATCATCTATGTTATTTCCCTTTGACCACATAAGGACATGGCCATCTACAAATGAAACCCTCATACCTTTTGTATCCAACGAAGATATGGAGAGAAGATTCTTGTTTGGTCCTGCAAACAAGACATCCTTCATCTTCGTAGATTTTTTAGAGTCTAGCTTATATGAATTTTCACCACTTCCTTTTATGGGATACTCGTAGTCATCCCCAAGTTTCACTTTTCTGGGGTGACTCATGTTCGGATAGATTCACAAAGGATTGTTTGAATCCTGTCATATGCTTGGAAGCCCCACTATCTATGAGCCAATCATTGATTCCATGTGTAACAGTTCCTTTGAGGTCAGAAATCAAAACATACTCTTCATCACTAGAAGAATATTCACTTTCTTCTTTGACTCTCTTCTCTGGAGGTTCATCATCCTCTGCAGTGTGAGAATGATGTCTTATATTTTTGTTCTTCTTGTGGGAGGAACCTCTATTTCTAGGACAATTTCTAGTGATGTGTCCTTTCTCATCACATGTATAGCATCTGACACTAGATAGATCTCTTCTAGGGTTATCTTTCTGATTCTGGTGTGAATGTTTACCTTTCTAGGGATGATAATGGTCCCTTCTGATTTTTTTGGTGTGTGCTGTGAGAGCTTAATCTTCATTTCCCATATTTTCTTCTCGAGCTACTATTCGAGCTTCTTCTTGTGAGCATTCCTACCATAAACTACTCAAAGTTATTTCATTTCTTCTAGCACAAATCCATTGAATGACAAAGTCCCATGACCTAGGGAGACCATTCAAGGTGGTCATCACAATTTCTCCATTCTCTACTTCTTCTTCTATAGCTTCAAGTTGTTCTTTGATTTGAGAGACCCTTGTAAAGTATGATCATATGGTCTCTACATTCTAAATCTTTACATTCTTCAACTAATTTCGTAAAGTCATCTTCTTATTTATATTCTTCCCTTCAAATAGCTTGGTCAAAGAATCAAACATCTCTTTAGGTGTCTTTAGGGAAGACTCATGTGGTATAAGGTGATCCTTGATAGAATCAACAATGATCCTCTTGGCCTTGACCAAGTTCTTCTTGTGTAAGGCCTTAGCCTCATCTCCCTCTCGAACTGGAACCTCTCAACTTATGTAGGTGTCTAATTCATTTTCTTCAAGAACAAGTGAAATCCTATACTTCCATGCTCGGAAGTTATAAGCTCCTTCAAGATTTTCATCAATCTTGGTGTGATGAGACATATTTAATGAGAACCTCAAATGGAAATACAAGAGATCTATATCTTACCAATTTGAGAATCCCAAACAGGATCTGAAGCTGATCTTTTGTAGTGTTGATTTTATGTTCTAGGGTCAAACTAGGGTTTGAATTTCCCGGAGTTCTACCCAACCAAAAAATTCGATCTTGGTATCTAAATTTTGATTTTGAGGAGGAGAGAAATCCTGTGCTAGGCTCACTCAAAAATTCCACTTCTGTGAAAATACCTAATTTCCTGCTATAGTGATAGGTCAAAAACTAAAAAATGCCCAAAATCATATTCACCTTCGACAGGAAGATGCACCCTTAAATGGAGATTTAGCCTAGCCTCCTTTTTCTGATGATCTGTGGAGAGAAACCAAAAAATTAAGAAGCCCTAGATTCTGCAGCTACAAAGTGTCTTCTTCTGAGGTTAGCTCTGATACCATGTAACATTTTTTTCATTTAATCAATATGATCTAGGATCTTATCTACGAGAATAACATGCACAAAAATAATCACAAGAGACAAGAGACACAAATATATTCATCAAGGTACAATGAAATACAATAAGAAATATACAAGTGAATACATTCCAAAGTTACAAAAAAATCAACACAAGATACACCGTGGGAATGGTATGGAAACGAGAATGGTTGAATGGGAGTATGTGAATACCTCAAAGAAAAATTGTCGCATCATACCCACAAATGAAAATGAGAAAAAAGGTATGAGTAACTTCTAGAATGGCCAAAGCATTTTTTGGGAGAGTCCTTCACAAGGTATTTATAGTATGTTCCTAGGTTTTTTTGACCCAAGGTGGTGACCCATGGTATTTTCTTGTGGTTTTTTGTCCCTTTCTCTTTTTAGGGTTTTTGAACCCTTTTTAGGGTTTTTTTACCCTTTTTGGGAGAGAGTGAAGGTAAACCATAGTAAATAATGATGTTTTGGACCATTTTTGGCAGAAATACAATTTTGAAGGTCAAAATTAAGGGAAATATGGTAGGAATATGATGTATGTATATTGTTTAGCCCATGTAGAGCTAGGTGAACACTTTTTAGTGTTAACCCTCCTTAACTTAATCTATCACACCACTCTATAAAGGTAACAACTTCATAAACAATATTATCATCATCACTCTATCTTTCTATGGAGGTCCTTTCAAAATGCACCAAGATTGTGTCGAAAATATAAAAACTTCACATGATATAGAGGCTTAGTCAACACCTCTATAACGTGTTCCTCCTTTCATACTACACCAAGATTGTCTCGAAAATATTCAAACTTCACATGAGATAGAGGATTAGACATCTCAGAAGCTATCTTTCTATCTTCAACACTTCCTTCCCAATATGAATCAGTATATCCATACAATCTGAACTCACTCTCTGCTGCATAATCCTATGTACCCTTTAGGTACCTCATCACATGTTTTGATGCAACTAAGTGAACATGTTGGGGCTCCACCATATAGTAACGCAAGGTGTTTGCAACAAAACATATATCTGGACTTGTATTTGTCAAATCCATCAATGAGCCAATAATTTGTCTACATAGAGTGAAATCCACTCTTTTTGAAGAGTTATCATTCAAGAGCTTCAGGTTTTTCACCATTGGAGTGTTCAATTGCTTGAAATCAAACATACAATATCTATTTAGGATCTCAACTGCATATTTTCCTTGGTTTCAAAAAATATCATATGGGAACTGCGATACTTTGAGACCTAGGAAGTAATGCATCAAGCCAAGGTCTTTCATCTCAAATTTTGTAGCAATATTTTTCTTACATTCACTGATGAGATTCAATTCTCATGTCAAAAATATATCATCTAAATATAACAATAATATCATGATCCCATCATCTACAACCTTATAGTAAAGGTTGGAATTTGCTTTACTTTTGGTAAAGTCCAATATAATTAGGAAGTCATCAATTATTCCATACCACACTTTGGATGCTTTATTCAAATCATATAGTTCTTTCTTCAATATGCATACATGTGTCTTCTTGTCGTGTGTCTCAAAACCGGGTGGTTGTTCAATATACACTTCTTCCTCTATAACACTATTTAGAAAAATTTCTATAATTCCATTATGTGTAGATTCCATTTCATCTTACCTACCAAGGCTCTTATAGTTCTGATTGAAGTATATCTTGATACTAGGGAAAACGTCTCTTTGTATTCAATCCCTTCCTTCTAAGATAATCCTCATGCAAGAAATATTTCTTTGAACTTTTCAATACTTCCATATGTTGAATGCTCTGTCTTGAAAATCCCTCTTGAAGAGACCACTTATTTATCCTATGGTATTGGAACCACATCCCAAACATAATTCTTTATGATAGACTAAAACTATTCAATCATAGAACCCATCCATTCCTTATTCTTTGATTCTTATTCAAAACATGTTGGGTGTTCATTAACAAGGTTTCACATCAAGTACACATAATTAGACTAGAGTATTAGTCTCTTGCTTCCTTCTGGTGCACCATATCTTTCTGCTTCTCGAAGTATACCATGATCCTAAGATGGTATTCTCTTTGTTGAAATCATCTCATCAGCTGTTTCCATGGTTCTTTAGGGTTCTTTAATGTCATGATCTTTTGGTATGAGTTCTTATTCAACATCTCTATCCGGTGGTCTACTAGCTTTTGTAACTCTAGGAGCCTCCTTCTCTTCTTCACGATATCATGTGCATAGATCTTTATAGATTTGTTAAAGTTTGCATCTTCATGAAATGTGACATTTATGCTGATCTCAATATGATGGAAACCTAGAATGTAGATTATGTAATATTTTGACTAGTCACTATATCCAACAAATATTCCCTTATTTCCTAAAGGATCCAAGTTCGATATTTTCTCCTTGGGAACATGTAGTAGAAAGGACAACTAAATACCTTCAGGTGGCTGACTTCGACCTTCTCACTCGTAAACATTTCTTCTGTATTTGTGTTCCTAATAGAACTCTAGTATATTATGTCATGTACATATATTGAGGTCCTTGCTACTTCATCCCATAAATGGATAGGTATATCTTGATCATGGATCATGGCTTTGACTACTTCCATGATAGATATATTCTTCTTTTATGCCGCTCCATTCTGTTGAGGATTATAGGGTGTACTAAGCTCCCTCTTAATCCATTCTTATTTATAGAATTCCTTGAACTCATTTGAAGTAAATTCTCCTCCATTATCTGATCTCAAGGTCTTAATCTTCTTTTTCTGAGAGATTATTGACAAGAGGCTTGAACTCTTTGAAGTTTTCAAATACCTAATATTTACTCTTAAAATAGTAAATCCAAGTATTACAAGAGTAGTCATCAATAAAATATACATAATAAACATACCCTCTTAACGAATTCGCTGATATTGGTCATGTTACCGAAAATTCTCAATCAATGCAAACAAAGATTGTTTCCCTAGTCTACATGTGGCAGATCTAGAACAAAACACACACAACAATGCATATTCTCCCTAGAGTTTCAAATGACTTGAATATAGAGGTTTTTTTCGTCACAGTGGAGATGATCCTTGTCTTTTGATTTTTCTTACGATCATATATACTTGCGAAATAATGTAAAGACCAAGATACAAAAGTGAAAGCAACTAGATAATTCAACATTTTATGTTGATGATCAAGGAGAAAAACAATAAATAAATCATATCAAGAAAAAATTATTCATGGGAAATGGAAACATATTTTTATTAATAGAAATATATAATAAAACCACAACCAAAGCCTTGATGTTGAATATTTTTCCTCACAATGCTATCGACTCATAATCACAAGCTCTAGAGATATCTCACTAGCAAGACCATACTCTTTTGTCTCTCATGCTCAAAATGACTCCACCAACATGAAGGTTCTTTCCTTGGTCCTCCATCACTAATGGGGTAGAGGTTGCTTATATAGTCCAAAAGGGACAAAATGGGTTGAGTTTCTTTGGGAGGAAGGTGAGTAATCATCCCTATAGGTTAGGGGTATGAGTGCCACCTACTCCATTTAGTAAAGATAAGCCTCCATGAGAAATTTGATCTAGAAGGTTCTCAAAATATCTTCTTTTTCAATTTTGAGAGTGATAACGCTCCTTGCACACTATCATAAGCCGCCAGGGAGGGTCGAATCTTCTTTTCCAAGTACAATAAGCATCACCTGCACTTCCTTTCAATGGAAAAAAGGTGTTGGGAAAGGAAGACACTCTATGTAAAAGGATAAAGTGCATAAAAGCTCCTAGATTTGGGAAAAAAATCCTCCAAAAGATGTTTTGGCCAATGGAATTCAAGGGATTGGGCAAAGTGATAGTTTTTAGGTGTAATAGAATGCCCCCCAAAGTATGAATCTAGAAGGATGTGACAGGTGGAATAGTTTGTTTTATATGATTTGTAATCAGAGTTAAAAACATGGTGAGTGAAGGACTTGAAACAATAGAATATTACAAACTATATGACTCAAACCATGCCTACTAACCAATACATTGAAAATCCATGTATAATTACCAAGTCATGGAGACCAATAATAGAATATAGATCCATGATAGACAAGACTCAAATCGATACATAACTATGAAATATACACTGTAGATCTATGTCATCCATACTCAAAATTGAGCATAGCCACTAGATATACATTGTGGATCCTTGCAATGACTAAAAAAATACTCATAAATTGTGGATAAATTTTTCACTAGGATAACAATTTGATAACCACTCTAATTCATCTTCAATAAGCAATCTTTGAAATCTAGTATTGAACCTACCACATCAGGATTTTCCTCAAGATATATATTTTTTGCACCCAATATAGATGTACTTCAATAAATAAATCATAAATACCTTGTTGGGGTAACTCCTAATATACCATTTTCAAATCATCGATGAACATACTCAAATATCTCTTTATCGAACCTATCTTGTTGGGACATCATCTGGTGTAACAATTTTGAACCTCTGATAAGTTAACCCTGACAACATTTTATCGTGCATGCTCTATCATGATATCTTGTAATACTCTATTGAGGCATTATTCAATGCTTTATCAAGGAACTCTTTGATACTCTATTGAGGCATCTGTCGATGCCTATGTTGCGAACCTCCGATGACAAAATTTCAATACAACATTGAACTGTTCTTTCGATTACCTTCAAAAATTTCTTCAATCACTCTCAATTTTTCCTCTCATGGATAGATTGAGTTTCTATGCACTATCAGAAACCCTCACTACAATAGATCGCAAATGGGGCTCTTCTCATCGAAATAATTTGATTGTGTCCTAGATATCATCATATGGTTGCATAACATAATCAGAATTTATTTCACTCAAATAACTCTACCAATCTAATTTTTCCAAATACTTAACCTCATTCTACCATTCCTTCTAGTAGATCATGGATTTAACACATGGGATAAATTAAAACATCATTAGAGGAAATTTCAACTCAAAATGGGCCTCCTAAAAAGAATTAATAAAATAATATTTATTAATTTTGGAGGAAGAAAAGAAAAAAACTAGTTTTTTGTTTGTATTTTTGACATATATCCCCATGTTTTTCATTCGTTGCATAACATAATCAAAATTTATTTCACTCAAATAACTCTACCAATCTAAATTTTCCAAATACTTAACCTCATTCTACCATTCCTTCTAGTAGATCATGGATTTAACACATGGGATAAATTAAAACATCATTAGAGGAAATTTCAACTCAAAATGGGCCTCCTAAAAAGAATTAATAAAATAATATTTATTAATTTTGGAGGAAGAAAAGAAAAAAAACTATTTTTTTGTTTGTATTTTTGACATATATCCCCGTGTTTTTACTCAAATTTCAATCAAGAGATCTCGTTGGATGTGAAATTAAATTCCACATCCAACGAGTACCCACTCGACATACTTTGGACGGACCCCGCTACCCCCAAAACAAGAAATACCTGAAAAAATGTGATGATGATGTCGTCATCACATTTTTTCAGGTATTTCTTGTTTTTGGGGTAGCAGGGTCCATCAAAAGTATGCTCAGTGGGTACTCGTTGGATACGGAATTTAATTTTGCATCCAACAAGCTATCCCAATCAAAATTTGAGTAAAAACACTGGGAGATATGTCGAAAATACAAACAAAAAAAGTAGTTTTTTTATGATACCTATCCCCAAATTCATATTAAAAAAGTGTTTAAGACCTATACGGAATTTCAAATTTAAAGCAAGTTCATTGGCTAACACATGATTACATGGAATTTGAATCAACATTAAAAGGCCCATTTTGAGTTGAAATTTCCTCTAATCGACCATTTGTTAATTAAACCCATAATTTTTATGAAAAATGTTTGCCAATGCTTCTTGTACAACCCAAATTTTCTTCCTATGACTGTGGATTTTGTCTCATACATCCCTAGTCATACAACCAATAGTTCTAATACCACTTTGTCCCATCCCATATATCAACTAACCAATGGAGATGATATTTACGAATTATGGGCTTCAGAATCTTGCCCATGGGAATAATACAAAATTCATAAATGAAAAAATGTGTTTGCATATGAATAAATAAAAACAATGTGGAAATAAACTTTATCCACACACATACATTATGCATATACATCATATTCATCGTAGGAATAAATTAAAATTAGTGCACATTCAAATACAAAGAAAATACTTATCTTTAAATAAGAAGATCTTGAAGAAACTGATTGTGTAAGAGAAATTTTCCACCCAAGCGTAGGAATTTTTTCTAGCATATCCTATTTTTTTCAGAGGGAACCAAGGTTAAGGTAACACTTATTGGGTTCTCTTTATCCCATGACATAATCCACTCCTCTCTATATGCTTAGCCAACTATTCATCCAAATATCTAAATGAATACCACTTAGCCATTATAGCCATGGAACTCTTTCTGAATGACCCACACAACAAAATGAATTATTTTCCATTCATTAATACATAATTCACTTGGGAAATACAACCCTTATAGTGCTTATCAATGTGTGGATTAATTAGTTTCCAATCTATTGTATTTGTTGGAGAATATCCTATAACATCAATTCATGTGTTCTCACAAATCTATGAGTAGAAAAAATCAATGGGTAAAGATCCTTGGATTTCCCAATCGCTATGCTAATATACAACAATATCTAACTCATTAGATTTTTAGCTCTATTTCCAAATTCAAATTTCTGGGTGTGCAAATTCTAGTAATTGTTAATGAACAAAAAAGGAAAGATATCCTTGTAGTCTAAAATCTACTAGTAAAAATATGCATAGTGAATAATCGATGGTAGACTCTAAAAATATGATACAATGATGAAATGACGTAAGACATAACCTATCAACATAAAATAAAGGACTCTTACATTAGTCATAGAAGTCTATTAATACCATGCTTCCATAACTACCTGAGAAGGATTTCCTCACCCACCTCACACATACATTCAATGATTGGATAAAACATTAAAACAAAAGTTATAGGATCATTTAATGGAAATGGAAGAAAATACATGAGTCCTAAGGTTGAAACTTGGAAATAGAGGATTTAATATCTCATAAGACCCCTTTCCTCTTCCCATCTAGTGGAATTATAGCCCCTCTAATTATCTTTTCAAATACATCTTGGATTGTTTTATTATTTTCCAACATAATATTTGCATAGCACTAAAATTGGCATGATAAGTAAACCACATAATCCATATAGAAATATTTAGATCATACATACCTATCCATTCACTAGTTTGGCCTTGGCCTTGAGCTCTGCACTAGGAATCTATACTAGCGGATTCACATCATTTACATGATTTGATTTAATACATTCCAAATCTAAACCAAGGGTATTACACTATGTTAGGGGTTCAACAAATTGTCATTAATGGGTGATATGATATCATGTCTCCTTCCTTCTCTTGTTGTGTCACCTTTGTAAATCCTTCAATCCATTCCTAAGATGTTCTTAAGGAACACAATTTACAAATAAATGAGAGATATATACAAAGAATGAGAACTCTAGGAAAAATATCATATTTTGTGTCAAAAACACCAAAAAACAACTCAAAAAAGAAAAGTGGTGATACTAGTATCACCCCCTTTTTTTAATGCTAAAATTACAACTTTTTGGTAACCCTGAGTGGTGTCATTGTAATCAAACCCTAAATAAACCCCCAAATTTAAAAGTGGACCTCCTAGAATCACCCTTGTTTTTATTTGAGTTTAAAATTGCATCATGTTTGAAATCTTGGCCTGAACAATCTGTGTCGTTGCAATCAAAACCCTCAAACCAACCTGTTATTCAAAAGATGGTCCTACCATAGCACATGCGTTTTTTACAAAGTTGAAACTATGGGTTGTTTAACATTGTGTCCTTAACAATCAACATCATTGTGACGAAAACACCAAAATCAACCCCCTAATTGAAAAGAGGTTCTACCAATGGAACCTCTTTTTGTCCCATTTTTTAATGTGTTTATGTTTCATTTTTTTAAAATTTGACATTTTTCTTACTTTGTAAACTAAATATGTTTTTTAAATATTTTTTATATTTATAAAGAGTTTTTAAATTAAAAAGAAGTAATTTTAGCCCTTGATTAGGGGTTGATTGTAGGGAGTGGGGAAGGGAAGTGCAAGCAGTGGAGAAGGAGGGTGGGAGGATGAGGAAGGGGGTGTGTTATAGCTGATTTTACCACACTTGGTAGATCACACCTTTATGGCCTTCCATGTCCCTCTACAGAATCCTTGTACCCCCCTTGCTCAAATTATACTTTGATCAACCAAAAAAGTCCCCAAAAAACACATGTTTATGTGTATACACAACTTTTAAACAAATATCCGCATGTGCATGCAACGTTTGAGCCAATACCCACGTACATCGGGAAATGTGCATAAAGAAAAAAATATTTGTAGTTTTCCTCATAGATTCCCGAATAACTTGACTGTTCACCTTCCATATGCCAGGAAAATTCTTGGAATCGACCCTCCATTTCCTATTTGGACGGTTGTATATTGAGCCTCTTGGATGCATTGAAGGAGGATAATTTTGGAGAGAAAGGAAACTATAGTTAATTGTTGCCTCATTTTTTTATGCTTGAGTCTGCATCCCTTTGTCCCTTCGGAGCACACATTGTTTCTCTTAGCATGCTTTCCTTTTCTTTGTAATCTTTCCATTGTCATGGAAGATTGAAGTGGTGGAGGCCCAAGTGGGGGACTTGGTTTCTTTGTTTCGACGAGGTTCCGACAAAGTTTGTGACTTTTCTATCTCTATTTTATTAATACAAATATCCATTTCTCATCTAATACATGCGCATAACTATGGATATTTTGTCCATAGATGTAGTTATTTGCTTATACATGATGGTTTATATATGATAGAGTAGGCCTAACACTTTGATATATAGCATGCTCGTCTTGATTACTGTTGTTGAGAGAGAATTGTGAACACAAGCGTGTTGGAAAAGCTCAATGGGGATCTACATCAACCGTCTGTAATAAGGTACGCTTCATATCCCTTAGTGTTAGATGCAATTATTTCTCTTGCATATTTGAATGGATTTATTTATGGTTTCATTCAGTCTGTTGTGGTCTACCCCAAGCCATAGGAAGTTTCTCTCCATAATAGAATTGGCGACTCCACTAGGGAGGTTCCTTATTTTTCTTTGGGGATTTGGTGCACAATGTGCTTGAATTTCTCTGTGTTTCTCTATTTTTGTGTCAGGTCCAGAAGTATTTTTTCCCATTAGTGTCCAAAGGAATTGATTTTGGTCTTAGCCTTTCGGTTTACCCCCTCTTTCTTCATGTACATGAGTTTTTTCTTCACAGCTACGTATTAACGCGGTTTTTCCCTGAATAGTCACGTATACATGCATTTATTCTGCGAACTATCGTGTATGTATCTATTTTGAGTTTTTTTTGGATGATTGAGAGTTACTAGGTGAAGTATGAGTGTTGTTGAGTCATCTTGTGTACTGTTGGTGTTTTTCTACTGCCTTTGTTTCTGACCAAAGATCCTTTTTATTTACTTTTTGATTAGTAGTTGTTCTTGTCATCTTATTTCCTTTTTTGTTTTGGTATTAGTGCACTAGATTTATTTTATCTTAGTTCCTTTCTTGGCTGTTGTCTAAGAGTTACTGTAGGGTCTGAGATTTGTAGAGTCTTTTGTTGCTTTCACATATCATTTATTTCCAAAAATACAAAAATATTTTATTTTTGCCATGTTTATGCATGCATTCATTTTTCACTTGCATGTTACTTGCATTAGGTTTTCTTACTAAAGTTATAGTCATGATTTCATATAGGAATGGTTGCATTGTCTTTTGAAGGAAAAGTATGCATCTCATATAGTGGCATACTCCGTTTTCTCATTTAGAAAAAATTGCACTAGGCATTATTTGTTAGGTGTGCATATTTACTTTCACTGCTGAGCCATAACATCATTGGTTGCACGGTCATTTCCTTTGACTAATCACAGCCCCTAAAATCAACGCTTAATTTAAAATGAATTACACATTTTTCTTTGATAGGTTACATCAACAAGATGAGGTTAGAGAATCTTGGAATAGGTCATTGTGAGTAAATTCTCCAAGACTATTGAACAAAACAAGTAGGTGTCTGTCCAGGTGAGAGAGTGAAATCGTCGGTATAATTAGTGCTCTGAGGAGGCTCCTCTTGCACATGAGTTAAGCACGATGTAGCGTACACGATTGTGGTTGGGATAGCCCCTGGCCACTTTCTGTGAGCGCCAGAGATATTTCCATGATCTTATTCGTATCCAAGGGCTTTTGAGGTACTGGTTAGTGCTTTTGAGCTTCAGGATTTGTTACCTTTCCCATACCATAGATCCCTCCTGTGACTGTTCACCTGATCATTGGTTATATTGGGGTGGCCTTAGATTCCTTACCTAGGTATCGCAGGGGGTACTTGCAGAGGTTATTATGTGAGTTTATTGGCCAGGTAGGGGTCAGACAACATAGTCTCTTTACGCGTTGAAGCTGAGTTTCACTATAATTGGTTACACACCTCTACTTGTAGTGTATGGGAGTCTCAAGCCTCTCCTAAGCAAGACATACCTTCTTCATTCGAGATCTCACTTGTCCTCCCATTGGATTTCTTTCATTTTGGATTAGATTCTCTTAGTATTTTTATCTGTGTGCTCTAGACTACTTGAGGGTGCGTAATTAGTTTGAGTCTCTTTAGTTTTGTTGATTCATCATGGATCCAGGAGTGTAATTTTGTCGTTCTCAATGTTTAGTAGGTCTTCTTCCTTATACATCTCCTCCTCCTTTGCAGTAGAGATTCAGATAGTCCAACAGACTGATACTCACCTTAATTCACATACTGATCTCACCATGAGTCATACATTTGAGATCTTGTAGCATCCCCATTCTCCACCCCCTGGGGCAGATAACATGCCTAATATTTTATATGGAACTCCGAAATAACCCGACCACTTTGAGGTTTGTACGGCGTATAATGTACTATCATAGTTTCCATATTATGTAAACATAGACCACCGATATTCTTCACATAGGTTGATCAGTGAGACTCATTCGATACCCTCTAGCTCTAGCTCATTTACATTTGGAAGGATAGACATATCAGAGGTTACTCCGTCATTCAATGTTGGATCTAGTTTTGACCCTAGTACTATTCCTTGGGGAACTTCCATCCCTTTCCATCCGGATAGGTTTGGTAGTGGTCATATTGCACCTTACACTCCTGTTGTGGGAGTCTCTACATACCCGTTACCTAGGCCTAATACTGGTGTCCCCATTCATGGAAATGGCCCTAGACATGTGAACATTGGAAGCACAAGTTATATTCCATCAACTACTACACATGTTCCTTCAAATAATTTTTTAATGTCGGATCCTCCCCATAGCTCACATGGTCCTTTGGGACAGAGTACTACCTCTAGCCATGTTGTTCCCTCATCTTCCCACACCTTTGTATCACAAGGGCGCATTCCTCCTTACGTGTTGGTAGGTTATGTACCACATTATGTACCATTTTATGTGTCTGAGGGTCAATCTGCTTATCTGTCCTATAACTATGCCTTTGTAGCACCCCAGTCTCAAGGTCTTCTAAATTAAAATATTCCCATGCACCCTTTTATGGGTCAAGCAGGAGGAGGATATTATCCCACTGGCCAAGGCCATGGTATTTACAACAACCAGACTTACATGAACTAGTATTATTAGGAAGAGTGGAACTAGATGGCTCAACCTAGGATCCCTTTCCTAGCAACATTAAGCATGCCTGAATTATCAATATTGGCCAAAGATCTGGTATCTCTTGATCTGATATGGTCAGTTGTTCCCAGAAAGATTGCTTTGGACATTCCAAAATTCGAAGGTAAGAGTGGTGAGGATCCTGGTGAGCATGTTACAACTTTCCACCTATGGTGCTCTTCGAATTCGTTGAACCATGATGCTATTCATTTATGACTATTTCAACACACCCTTATAGATCCTACAATGAAATGCTATATAGAGTTTCCAGGGGTCACATATCGTACATTCAATGATTTAGTCATGACCTTTCTTAACCACTTTCAACTACTTGTGCGTTACGATGTCGGTATTGATCTCTTTTCGACATTTTGGTAGATAAATCCACACATATTTCTGACCACATTCAAGAGTGGTGAAAATGAAAGTGGTTGATTAAGGCTCACATTCCACCACATTTTATTTTGGAGAGGTTCCATATATAGTGAAGGATGTTTCCACATCTGGAGTGATGAATGAGGAACAGGCTATCTTTCAAGCTTGGAAACTAGATTTCGTTTATGCTCAGTCTAGGCTCTTATATGAGATTATTCTAAACGCACCGCGGTCCAATTTTGATCCTAATTTCAAACCTTGGCCACATGTTGAAGGCATTGTTGGCTCTGCAAGTGATAAAACCACAGACTCGATTATGAGTCAAATGCAAAATTTGTATTTTAACCAGCCTTTGTCGGGACAAGCTACAGCTTTGTCTCATCCTAGTCAAAAGGTGAATGCACATTCTGTGCAATCATTGAACCAGAAAGGTAACCAACAACCTGGATGGAACAAGAAAAAATGAAGGAATAATCATAAGGGTGGGAATAGGAATGGAAACGATAATGATGACAAGAACTATAATAATGTTGGGGGGGACAAGAAGTCTAAACATAATGTCATGTTCCCTTGCAATATTTGTGAGTAAGATCACCTCAATCAAATGTTCCCTACTATGGAATATTCCTCAAAATTCATCACATAGATCCCAGCTGTATTGACGAATCCTTTACCACACAATCAAAATATTAATTCAAGGAGGACCGTGGACTCTAGAAGTGCTTCTGGTGGGCATTAAAAGTCGTTGAACACCAAAAGTGGCCATGGATGCATCAACATGATTTACACTGAGAATGTTGTAACGTGAGCTACATATTATGGTTCGTCGCAACGTGACCTAGGGAAAGAGCCTACTCCACCACATACCCCTTTGCGTATTGATAAACCTAGCGACAAGCCTGAAGTTCCACCTCGCATTACTAAAGGAGACTTAAAGAATTTAGTGCACAATCCTAATGCACAAGCTACCCAAAAATTTTCCATTGTCGAGAATTTGAGCCAGACTCCTTGTGTGATGTCCACTTTAGAGTTCCTTCATACTTTCGCTTCGCAGACGAAATCTTTGTTGTCTTCACTTGGGGTGGTTGATTCACATCCTTCAACATTGATTAAATTTGAAACTAGCGAAGTCTAGCCTAGCTTTCCTTACCATATGGATCTCCTTTTCCACGTCAAGCATATGAACAACACCATTAAATACATAATGATTAATGAAGGCGTTGTGGATTCTGTGATGTCTTTGACCTGTTGGAAGGTTTTAGGTTCTCATATGTTGTCAAAATCTAGAACCATGTTGACTGCTTTTGATGGGAGATATTTTTGGTTGAATTAAATAATTGCTTCTCTTGAGGTCTGATTGGGAGGGAAAACCATGTCGATCAAGGTCAAGGTCGTTGATGCATCCATTGACTATAATATTCTATTGAGTCATAATTGGATTTATAACATGAAAGTGGTTGTGTCGTCTTCCTTCCATGTTGTTTCTTTCCCTTTTGAAGGGAGGATGTTCATGGTCTTGTAGAAATATTTTGATAATTCTAGTATAAAATCATAGTAAGGAGCTACCATCTATGGAAATTGAACCCAGGTGTTAGAACAATTACACTCACAAAAATTGCCAATTACACATGCAAATTACACACAAAGGAGACTGAATATGGAGCAGAACACTAATCTGTATTGAATAAGTGTACAATAGCCAACATTGTAAAGTCATAGGCTGTAATAATAAATAATTACATGAGATATTTGAATGCATTGGGATGCCATTCAAATTGGTCAAAAGCAGGCTTACTAAAACTAAGCAAACCATAGGTGCATAAAGCAACTTCCAAATCTGTCTAGGAGCTCACGAATTGGAAAAATAAATTAGGGAGGCTAATAGGTGATGGAAGGAAAACTCATACATGCTTTTATTAGGAGAAATGAGTGGAGGATGATGGGGGAAAAAAACAAGTTAACTTCACCTAGTCAAACTTTCCCAATTGCCTTAAAACTCAGTAAAAGCAACAATAAAGTAGAAAAAGCATATATGCACTAGGAAGTCCAGGAATGAAGTAGAAATGATTCCAAGAGGTTTCCCAAGTTCTCCATGACTTATTTTTAGCAAGTTTGACCATCTAGTACATGTGGAGGACAACTTGCATAGAGTGGAATATGGAAACTAGGCAAATAAGACAAAAATGGAGATAATTAATGTCTAAGGTAGCTAACTATTGGTTGATTATTCTAACACCCCCCCTTAAGCCTAACTTATGTGTAAAATATCAGAAAATAATAGGGCCTAGAAACAAGGCTTAGTCACCCTTTACATACTGCATGTCTATTTAACCAAGGAAAGAGGCAAAAACCCAGTGGGAAAAATCCTCCCTTAAACATGGATAGTAAAACAAAATTTGAAAATCTTGTCATCAATCATGCTTCACAGAATGATCAGCAATCCCCAGCAGTGATTTGAGATTGCTGAAAGTCTTCTAAAAAAAAACTTTGGTGAAGATGGATGCTACTTGTTCTGAATATGAACAGAAGAGTAGGTGAATGGTGCCATCATGCACAAGCTACCTGATGTAGTGCATATGGATATCAATGTGTTTGGTTCTCTGTCTCTAAACTGGATCATTGTAGATTTGGTTGGTACTCTGATTATCACAATAGATAGTAGTTGATTATTCTTATTCGAAGCCACACTCACCAAGTAACCCCTGCAATCCTAAACATTGAGTTGCTGCATTTACAACTCCTCTATACTCTGCTTCTATAGATGAGAGTGCAATGGCACTCTATTTATTGCTTAACCAGATTATTGGTCCTTCAGCAAGCATGAACACATATCCTGATGTTGAATTTCAATATGTGTTGTCACCTGCCCAATCACTGTCAGTAAACCCAATCAAATCAAGATCAAATTTAGCTTTGTAGAAGATCCCATGAGTCCTTGTTCCCTGAACAAAGTTAAGGATCCTTTTGGCTACTCTCCAATGGATTTCATGAGGCTGACCCATGTATCTTGAAGCCACACTTACTGCATAATAAATATTAGGTCAAGTATGTGTAAGGTACAGTAAACACCCAATCAGTTTCCTATATAGTATATTATTTACCATAGGTGAAGAATCTGCTTCTTCAAACTTAACTCCTGAAAGGAAGGGAGTCTTGCTTGGCTTGCAATATTTCATGTTGAACTTGTTTAGAAAATTCAAATCATACTTTTACTGATGTACTTTTATTCCATGTTTGGTTTGAGCAATCTCGAGACCCAAGAATTGGCTCAATAACCCCAAATCAGTCATAGAAAATGCATGGTGCATTGCATCCTTCAAGGAGGCAATTTCATCCTTTGAGCTTCTTGTAATGAGAAGGTCATATACATACAATACAATAGTCATAAAGGAACCATGAATCAGCTTCCAATAAACATTAGTATCAGACTTGCATCAAACAAAATTCAATGATAGAAGAAAACCATCAATCTTGGCATACCAAGCCCTGGGGGCTTGCTTAAGCCCATACAATGATTTATTTAGCTTGCACACAAGAGATGGATTAGTAACAAATCCTTGAGGCTGCTGCATATAAATATATTTAGTAATATCTCCATTCAGTAAAGCACACTTCACATCCATGTGATGTACCTCCCACTGCTTCGAAGCTGCAATGGCTAAGGCTAGCCTGATGGAGTCCACCTTTGCCATTGGTGCAAAGGTCTCATTGTAGTCTATGCCATGTACCTATGAGTAGCCATTGGATACCAATATTGCCTTATATTTCAAAGGTTAACCATCAGCAGCAAACTTGGTTTTGAAAACCCACTTACATTGAACTAGCTTCCTCCCTAGGGGAAGATCAACCAACTCCCAAGTGTTGTTCTTCGGGAGTGAGCTGAATTCTTCTTTCATGGATGTTTTCCATCTTGGATAATGTTATGCATATTCATATGTATGTGGGTCTGATTCAACCATCACATAGCATTTCTTTGCAAACAAGGGGTCTTTCATACACAGGGCACTCTCAAACTGAGATCTAGTCCTCCTAGAATCACTAGGATTTCCAGCTAGTTCCCTAGCTGCATGAATGGTCTATGATTCCCATTTTGTTCTTGTAGGACTGTTAGGATCTGAAATTAAATCATCATTATCAAAAATATCAGAATCAGCAAACTCATTTATCTCTTCACTTACATCCAGTGGTTTTGGTGGTGAAGAAGACTCTCCAACTTCAACTACTGCTAAAGGCTCTTCTTGGAACTGAACACTCTTTTCAATGAAAGACTTGTTTTTGCTCAAATTGATCAGCTTGTACCCTTTTGAATATTAAAAGTACCCAACAAATAGACACTCTTGGATTTGGGGATGCAAATCCTTCCTCTTTTCTGTTGAAATTCTAGCCCAAGCCCTTGGGCCAAAAATCCTGAAATGGGTCACATCTAGCTTGTCCCCACTCCATGATTCAAAAGGAGTCATACCATCAAGTTGTTTATGAGGCACCCTATTATAGATATAGGCTGCACAGTGTATAGCTTCGGCCTAAAACTTTGGTGGCAAATTCTTAGCCTCCATCATGCAGGTTGCCATCTCTTTCAGTGATATGTTCTTCCTCTCAGCAACACCATTTTGCTATGGTGTGTAAGGGATAGAATGCTGCATCTGAATACCTGCAACTCCACAATATTGAATGAACTTAGACTTGACATACTCACCACCATTGTCAGATCTGAGGACCTTGAGTTTCCTCCTATACTGGTTTTCAACCAAATCCTTAAAGACTTTGAAGAGGCCAAAAACTTCAGACTTGTGTTTCAGGAAGTAAACCTAGTAGAACCTGGAAAAGTCATCTATGAATGTCAATGCATATTTGTCCTGACTCATTGAAATATGAGGAAATGGTCCAGAAACATCACTTTGGATAAACTCAAGAGGTGCAGAGGTTCTCTCGCGACTAGCTTTCTCAAATTTATGCTCTGGGTGTTTTCCTAAGATGCAACCTTAACAGACTTTTTTGGAAAACTTAATCTTTGGTAACCCTATGACCATTTATTTTTCACTAAGATTAGAAAGATACTTATAGTTAATATGGCCAAATATTTCATGCCAAATCTTGCTTGCCTCAGTAGCATGAATCAAAAGAGCAGAGGAGTTTAAGTAGGGTAGAAAATGTGAAAACATGTATACCTTCGAAGTGTGATTTTCAACTCCTTTTGCAATGACTTTACCACTTGAGATATCTCTGATCTCAACTTCATCAGGGGACAATATGACCTTCTTTGGATATCATGTGTGGGTCATATAATACACTGATAAGAGGTTAGAGGCAAGACTTGGAACATACAATACATTGCTGAACTTACCATGGTCAATATCAATCCTCCCTTTGCCCAAACTTTCAGTGATAGAGTCATCTCCCAATACTATTGGTGGACCTTTCGACATGTCAAGTGAGGTGAATGCATCCTTGGTCAAAACCGTATGTCTTGAAGCTCCAAAATCAATGATGAAACTAGGTGAGCTTGATGTGCCAGCAACCAATGCATGAACTCTCTCTCTATCTTCTGAATTTGATCCTCCTTCCCTCTTCTTTGAGCTATCAGGAAGGGAGATGCCATTCTTCTCCAGGAGATGGGTCAGCATGTCAATTTGCTTCTTCATGTAGGATCTTTCAGGATGATTTCCCTTACTACAGTATGCGCACTTGCTCATTTCTCATTTGTTCTTCTTCTCTTGGGGGTTCTTCTTGGAACCTTGGGACTCCTCTGGAGACTTGTTCTTGTCTCTCTTTTGCTCAGGTGGCTTCTTAGCTTTATTCTTTCCTTTTGAATCCACCCTTGAATCTCCAGCAACTAGATCTTGGTCTTTGGAAGGTTTGATGGTTCCCATCATCACCAATTTATCTTGTTCTTGTGTGAGAGATTCCATGAACTCTACAAGTTTAGGAATATTCCAAGCTCAAGCTATCAACTTGGTGGCATGGAAGGTCAAAACAAACACTAAATAGTTAGGTCCAAGCTTCGAGAGTATGGCCAAAACCAGTTGCTCCTCCTTCTTCTCGATTCCACACTATTTTAGCTACAAAACAAGGGCTTTAAACTTGGAAAAATAGAGTTGCAGGGATTCGAAGCTGATGGGACTCAAGGAGATGAATTCATTCTCGATTTGATGTCCTCTCATCTCATCTTTTTTACCAAAAATATCAACAAGATTCTCCCATACTTCATTTGGTGATGTTAATCCATCAAGATGGAAAAGGAGGTCTCTGGATATGCTTAGACACAGGAGACCATAGGCCTCATCCCTCCTGTTGTGCCATTTAAGTTTCTCTGCAGCTGCATTGGGCTCTGCTTCTATTGCCATAGTCACTCTGTAGAGGAATTTTTCTCTCAACAGTATCTCCATCTCTGCTTTCCATTGAAAGAAATTAAATGGAGTTAAGATGATCTTCTAAGATTGATCCATAGCTCAGAAATTGTCCCTTCAGTCAGCAGAATGCTGCCAGTCAATGATGTCGAACTTGTAATAACAATATGGAAGGAGAGAAATTGATCTATAAAGGCTCTGATACCATGTGGAAATTGAACCCAGGTGTTAGAACAATTACACTCACAAAAATTGCCAATTACACATGCAAATTACACACAAAGGAGACTGAATATGGAGCAGAACACTAATCTGTATTGAACAAGTGTACAATATCCAACATTGTGAAGTCATAGGATACCACAATAAATAATTACATGATATATTCAAATGCATTGGGATGCCATTCGAATTGTTCAAAAGCAGGCTTACTAAAACTAAGCAAATCCCCCATAGGTGCATAAAGCAACTTCCGAATCTGTCTAGGAGGTCACAAATTGGAAAAATAAATTAGGGAGGCTAATAGGTGATGGAAGAACAACTCATACATGATTTTATTAGGAGAAAATAGTGGAGGATGATGGGGACAAAAAACAAGTTAACTTCACCTAGTCAAACTTTCCCAATTGCCTTAAAACTTAGTAAAAGCAGCAATAAAGAAGAAAAAGCAGATATGCATTACAAAGGCCAAGAATAAAGCAAAAATGATTCCAAGAGGTTTCCCAAGTGCTCCATGACTTATTTTTATCAATTTTTACCATCTAGGACATGTGGAGGACAACTTGCAAAGAATGGAATATGGAAACTAGGCAAATAAGACAAAAATGGAGATAATTAATGTCTAAGGTAGCTAACTATGGGTTGATTATTCTAACACTATCCTGGTTATTGATAATTCTCAGCTGAAAACTAAGAATGTTGGGTCGATAATGTATCTATCATTGATGGGAACTTTCAATATTTCTGCACCAATTATTATGATAAGATCCAGCCTTGAAAGTGATTTGTCATTGTTGAGTTCTATTCTATTTCACATTTCACATTTGGAGGAACCTTGGAGTCTCCCTTCTCTGAGAACTTTAGATGAATATCCTAGACCTACCAAGATGGACATGTCATTATCTATAGTGGAGATTGCATATCAAACTACTCTTGGTCCCACTGTAGATCCTAGTTCTTACTCTTTGCGAACGGAGGAGGAACCGTATGCACTCCCTGCATGGGTGGTTGCTTGGTCACTCTCTCATGATTTATTTGATGATACTTTTCATTTAGATGAAGCTATCCTTGAAGCTATGAATGATTTAGATGGGCCTTGTGAGGGGTTACACCATCGCTCTTACTTTCTCCCAGATCTTGAACGTATTAAGTATGATGACTATAGGGTGATCCTTAGCGAGAAATTTGATAGGCACATGATCCCATTAGGATATCCTATAAATTTTTCCAAAGGGAACATGGATAATTTGTCACCAACTATCCCTATCGACATTTTTTGAACTCCTGGAAAAATGAAAAAAAAGTTTACATTGGGGTGGATTGTTCCCCCGATGAAATTGAGGGATACACTAAGCTTTTCAAATAATTTTGATATGATTTTATTGGTCATATGAGGAAATGCCAGAAATATGCCCTAGCATTATTGAACATGAGATTAATACTTATCTGGATGCTAGACCTGTTCGACAATGCTTGTGAGTGAGGAATCCCCATAAGGAACCCACTATTAAGGTAGAGATAGAGAAGTTGCTTAAAGCTGGATTTATCAATCCCATTTCCTTGAATGAATGGGTATCCAATCTTGTTCTGGATGATAAGAAACAAGGTACTATCCATGTGTGCACATATTTTTCGAGGCCTGAATAAAGCTTGTCCTAAAGATAAATTTTCCATGCCATTCATAGATCATATTTTGGATGAGTGTGTAGGAAGTGAGGTGTTCTTGTTCATGGATGGATTTTTAGGGTATAATTAGATTTAGATCAAACCTCAAGATCAACATAAAACGAATTTCATTTGTCCTTGGGGTACGTTTGCATACCGGAAAATGCCTTTCTGCTTTAAAAACACCGAAGTTACTTTTCAACGGGCTATGACCTTCAATTTTAATGAAATTAAGTAGATTATTGAAGTATATCTTGATGATTTAGCTTCTCACTCTTGTTTGAGAGTGGATCATCTTGACCATCTACCCTTTTTTTTCAAAAGATGACGTCGATACCAAATCCGATTAAATCCAAAAAAGTGCATCTTTTGTGTGAAAGTGGGTCGCTTACTGGGGTTTATTATTTCTAAGGAGGGCATTAGGGGTGACCCTATTAAGGTTGAGGAAATACTTTGATTGTATCCCCTGTGCATGATTAGACATATTTAGGGTTTGCAAGGGATGGCTAACTTCTTACAGAGGCTTATTGTCAATTTTTTCAATTTGACTAAGGGTTTCATGCAACTTTTTAAGAAAGACACGACATTTATCTAGGATGAGTGAGCCCAAGATTATTTCTATGCATTGAAGAAATCCTTGGCATCGACCCCCATGCTTAGTCCACCCGACTATAGCCCAGATTTCTTATTATATGTGGTTGCATCTGAAGAATTGATTGGAATGGTTTTGGTTCAAGAGGGTGAATAGCTCCAAGAGAATGTTATATATCTATTATCTTATCTGAAACCTCATTGATGCAGAACTTAGTTATACTCATGTCGAGAATCTAGCCTTAGATACCGTCCATGCCGTTCAACAATTGAGACATTACATACTCCTTCGCCAGACTTTGGTTGTGGATCACATAAATCTATTTCAGTTTGTCCTCACCATAAGAACGATAGGGGGGAAATATAATAAATGGATTGTGATTTTTCAAGAATTCGATCTCGACTTTGGTTCAACAAAGTTGAAGAAATCGTTAGTTTTTGTGGAGCTCATATCAGATTTTCCTAGTTTGGATGAAGCTGAGGTTCATGAAGACTCTTTCATGGATGAGCACATTTTTCTCATTTCGAATATGGACCCATGGTATGGGGATATTATTGTCTACTTGCAAACTTTGAAGGTTCCTCCTCACCTCTCACAGGATGAGCATCGATGGTTACGTCATTTAGCTAAGAATTACCTCATTGTTGGTGACACTTTGTATCACCATGATTTTGATTCCATTTTATGTTGATGTTTAACTCATGAGGAGGATGATTCTTTGTTGAATGATTTCCACAGAGGGGTGTGAGGTGGTAATTTATCTGGGCTTGCTACAGCTCAAAATATTTGGAGAGCGGGTTATTTTTTGTCCTTGGACTTTAAGGATTGTGTCAATGCAGTCAAGTGGTGCCACCCTTTCTAGGTGTTTGCATGAAATATGTGCTCACATCCTACCCCATTACATCTGATTATCACTGTTGGTCCCTTCACTAAGTGGAAGGTTGATTTTATGGATTGCAACCTAGATTCGGATGGGGGGAATCATCATATTATAGTGGTTGTTGATTACTTCACGAAATGGGCAGAGACTATGACCACTATCAAAGCCGATGGTGAGACAGTTGTGCATTTTGTTTTCAATCAGATTATCACTCGGTTTGGTATCCCAAGGGAGCTTTTCATTGACCATGGTAGGCACTTTCAAAACAATATGATGGTTGAGCTATATTTGAAGTTGGGATACAAGCAAGAGAACTCCTCTTTTTATTATCCTCAAGTGAATAGACAATTTAAAGCTATGAATACATCCCTTAAGTCCATTCTCCAAAGAACCATCAAATAAAGAAAAAGTAATTGTCATATCATGTTGTATATTGCTTTATGGACTTATCAAACCATGGTTAAGACTTCCACTAGAATTTCTCCATATCAAGTGGTGCATGGGGTGGAATCAATTTTATCAATTGAATGTGAAATCCCTTGTTTGAAGCTAGTCATATAAATTTTTCCAGAACCTTTTGTGTTAGAGGAATGTCTATTCCGCTTATAGAAAATTGATGAGAAGCGTCAAGATTCCTTAGTGTCTCTTGAAGTAAAAAAGCATCACATTAAGGCTCAATACGATAAGTATGTCTATCCCCGAAAGTTTAGTGAAGGTTACTTTGTCCTCTTGTATCACCAATCTAGTGAACTGTTAGGGGTGGGAAAGTTCAACCCTATGTGGCATGGACCTTACATAGTTAAGCAAGTGTTAGAGAAATGGGATTACAAGCTAGTAGATTATGAGGGGACAACCTTGGAGGATCCTAGAAATGGGCTCTATCTTAAAAAGCACTATGTGTAATTCTCATTTGAGGCTGATACTTTGTATATTATACTACAATTTCATAGTTTAGTTTTGATCTCTTGGTGATGATCAAGTTTGTTGACTTGCTTCCGTTTGTTGTGGCATATCTCGATAGAGTCTTTGGTATATGTAGGATTTTCTTACAATTCTAGCCACCACACCTAGAAATCAACTTCGGCTGCTTGGGTGATCTATACTCCTACATTTCAAGTATTGTCTTCAGGAGGTGTATGTCTCTAGCCATCATCAAACAATATTATTGAATATAGCATTGTGATTGAGTTATTACACAATACCATATCTCATGGTATTCGATCTCTTGAGGTACCTCTTGAACCACAGTTAGTGATCTTACAATTTTATGGCGTATATTGTATAAGAGATCCAAATTTATTATGAATATTCTTGTGAGTAAGGTTGTTAGGATGGAAATTTGAAAACATTACATACATTCACATTCCAATAAATTACAATCAGGTTGCTGAATCATATGCAAATTACGTACTAGATTGGAATTTGATACACAGATAGTGAAGCATTCATGTCACATTCACATAAGTAAATATAAATAACCGATCATCATAAGTATTTTTCATTCAAAATATATTCCAAAAAGTGGTTTCATAATACATAATGTCATGATATAAAAGTTAGGCTTCCGAGCCACCAAAATATACTACACGGTCGATACAAAAAAGTATATTCCGGACTTTAAGCCTGTGGAGAAAGATGTTTATCATGAAAAAACATGACAACTCTACCTATCCATTTTAATAAATGAACCCAAGTGCATAGTACACCCACCAACTGTCGTTGCATCACCTCAGCGAAGTCCTCGACTTGTGCCACGGGAACCCCATGTCTCAACTGAACAAAGTTTGTGTGGATGTTTTGGAGCGTGCACTTCATATCCACACCCATTATATCATCACCTCTCCCCCTTTGATGATGTTAATGGAAATCATGTGGTCTTTTAGGTCCAACATGTGTGTATACATGACCAGTATCAATATGTGTCACCACCCAAAAACACTATTTTTTGATTTCACTATATCAAAAATACAAAAAAATAAATAATTCAAAAACAAAATAGTGTCGGGATTGTTACCTATGTCACCATATATGGATCCTTGTGGAATATGCATGTATGGATCACCATAAAATTTTATCCCTTCATAGGGGTTCTCATCTATAGCTATGATCTGTCTGCGCCACTATTGGAAAAAATCAGGTAGGTAGGGCATAGCCACTCGCCCTCCTCCTAGCCTCCACATCACATTTTCTTAGCGCAACTGAGATGGATCCCAAGAACCATGAGGAGTGATATCCACTCTTGGGCTTAGCCCCAGTATGCACTCTAAGAAGAATGTACTCAAGATGTTTGCAAAACCAAAGTTATGCATTCTACCCATCTTGTAGTTTGACAACTATTGTTTCATGTTACCCAATAGTAACGTACTCTGGTCATAAATGGTGGGCCTCATGCACTCCACTGCAGAGAACATCAATGTCCTGGAAAAATGATGGAGAGATTCCAATTCTACAATCCTACCCAGTGATAATAGTATGGCCTTAAGGCCAAGGTTTTGGATAGATTTCGTTGGGATCTGACTCCCAACCTTTCTATGTCTGGGAAGCAATAACCTGCATTATACTCCTCAATTGTGAGGCCACCTCCAACTCCATGAGCACGTATATTGAATACCTCCCCTCTACGGGATAGTCCAGTGATAAAATAGATATCCTCAACCTCAAGGCTGAGGGGCATCCCATCGATCTGGAAAGTTTCTGTGTCTAGATCCCAATAGTCCACCAACATCTGGAGTAGTCTTGGCTTATCCCTTAAGTTACCAAGACACCAAAATTTATATAAAATGCATGCCCTCAAAGCTTGTTGGGCTATGATATCACCTTGTACAGCCCTTTCTGCATATTCATGTTTACATTCTCTCCATTCCAAAACCATCTTGCACAAAAAATGAGAGTTTCATGAGTTTTCATCCCAAAAATTGGTATGTGCATCCTTGTACATGACTATTTCTCAAACAGTTGTGTATATATGTAGAAATTGAAGGATTTTCCACGTATATCAAGCTCTATATGCGGAAAGCAAGAGATTTTCCGCATGGGATGAAAACGCCAATTTACCACCTCCATTTGATTCAATCATTTATAGTTTTGAGTCTACGCTCCATCAAATTAATGATATGAGGGATTATTCATCATCAAATAAATATCGTGTGGAGATAAACACATTGGAATCTTATGGTTTTTTTTCAACTAATACATCTAATCGCAACCATGAAGCATGGACTTTGTGGAAACTTGCCCCTCATTTCATTCTATCGCCAATATGACTGGATGTATGCAAATGATGACCACTCGAGTCATGAATTTAATTTTCTGAAATGAAATTTTTGTGATAATTCAATTTTTTTACTTTCTTCATCATCTGTCAAGAACACGTTCTTCGACAATTTCAATACATATTCATTAATGTAACCATATAAGGGTGTCCATATGGTGTGTCACAAACCAGATGTTCTTTTATTATAAGGATACCCAAACTGTATGGAAAGGATAAAGGACGCAGGGTAGTTTGATTTTTTGTAGCTCCTCTAGGCATACAATAAATAGGTGGCCCAAGATTTTGCTGAAGTATTTTATGGCCATCAACCAAAAATTTCGGGGGATTAACTATCCATTTCACTAAGGAATACGTCGCATATATCGACAACCTACCCACAAATGGTGAAAGGTTTCTTAAGAACAAGGAGGTCAAGGTTTCTTTTTGCAATCAGTTCTTGACAAAAAGTTTCATAACCAATATTGGAAGAGAGGTATACCTAGAAATTTGTTAAAATAAAAATGGGAAGAACTCTTGATGATGGTACATAAATTTATCACGAATGAGGGAAGGTAAAATGTTGTCCCTACACCATATGAGATTCCATTTACATTTCATAGGATAATTCAAACTAAGTTTTCCCTATTTCTTAATATCCTCACCAAAACTATCCAAAAAACTTCAAGCAAACCCTAAATTGCAGTAGAGTGTATTCCATCAAGCGTTATTTAAAATGATCATTTTAGATGAATTAAGTAAGTTGGGAAGAACATGAAACATTTTTTATTCTTTGATGGTTTAGATGCTGAAATTATTCCACCGCAAGAAAATGAAACTCCAACTCTAAGCAAAGGATGCAAGTTGGCCAAAGGATAAAAGGGTTTAAGTTGAACTAATGCAATTCTGTAGTAAGAAGTTTTTCCTTCTTCTACAATAATTCAAGAGAAAGAAGTCAAATTCTAAACTGAAACAATGAAAACCTTAATAAGGAAGCTATATTTCACCAAAAAAAAGAAGGAAAAGTAATTTTTTAAATCATTAAGGTCTATACTAGGTGAATAAAGAAAAAAAAAACCTCAAAAATTGAGATGCAAGTAAATGCAACAAAGCTAGAATTTCATCCTGTTGATACAAAAATTTCACCACCTCCAGTTATAACTATTGACAGTCATANAAAAAAAAAAACCTCAAAAATTGAGATGCAAGTAAATGCAACAAAGCTAGAATTTCATCCTGTTGATACAAAAATTTCACCACCTCCAGTTATAACTATTGACAGTCATAAATCAAAGGACCAATTGAAGCCTCAACATTCAAAGAAACAAAGGTCCCTACTTCAAAATGAACTCTTAAGTAAAATCCACCAAAGATTGAAGTTGAACTCCCAAGAGATGAAATTGTGGAAGCTTCTAATGCATTGGCAAATAAAAATCAATCTTTTTTTTTAGAAATTGAAGCCAAAATCAGCATGCCACTTTCTTAGGAAGAAGGCCTCATACTAGGCCAATAAAGAAGTGATGATTAATGATAAATTAATCTTCGACACTTCTATGAAAATAAACATAGTAATTGAATTAAATGATTCCCCGCTTATGAAAGAGAAGAGGTCTTATAAAACCTAGGATTCAAAAAACTTTCAGAAAGGGAAAAAGAAACAAGAAATCCCTCCAAAGGAGAATGTTGAAGAGTCAAACAAAATGGATCCAGAAGCTACTTTATAGATAGAATCAAGTCTCGAGCTACAACACGTAAAACTAAGTAGGCATGTATTACATGAACATACATGACTTGAGGTTCAGAAGACATTACTTCCTATAAATACATGAAAGGAAAAAATATTTTGATTTTACCATATTCTGATAGTGAGGAAGAAATATAGGAGGTAAAGTCTCAGTATGGAATATAGTAGTAGTTTAAGGAGATTTCCAAACAACAACCATAGAATTGACATCAAGAGAAAGAACAACAGGCTTGCAATTTGGATGTCCTAATAGAAATAACACTGAAGAACTAGCTTATTGAATGAACTCTTTGGATTCAAAAAATTGTAATTCCTATTGAAGAAATTTTTTTTCCAAAGTGTTGAAGAATGTCCTATAACTGCTTATTGTCCTTTTTTATTGCAAAATTTTGATCTTTTCAAGTTTCTTTGCATGTAATATATTTAAAGAATTTTAGAAAAATATATGGGGTCATGTATGATTTCTAATAACACAAGAGTCAAATATAATGTTAAGACACAATTTGTTTTATGTTCCTATAAAAGTGGATATGGTACCAATTAGTCTAGTTTTTTGTATTCAATGAAAATATGGTAATATTCAAATTCAAGATTCGACCCCTTCTTTTAGGATATTAGATCCTATTTTCTTGTAAATAATTATATATAAAAGAAGGTTGAAACATCAGAAAAGAGGTTCAAAAAGGAAGTTTACAAGGGTTACTTTTTCCTATGTATTTTTTATAGCATCCAATACATTGATGATTTCTTATGTTTGGTGATAATTTAATCAATGGTTAGACTGTGTATTTTCCTCCATACTTTTCTTTCTCTTATTTAAATACAAAAAATATATTGCAAAGCATTTTTTGTCTTTCCTTATTCAAATCAAATGATAGTCAAATTTTTATGTTTATTTCCTTAGCTTGAAAGTCGTGTTTAACCACATATTTGAGGTCTTTTATCGATGTTTTAATATTTGAATTTCATCTATGAGTGTATAGATTCCTTACCTATATATTCATATCCTTTTCTTCTTTCCATTGTGTTCATATCTTGTTTGAAATTATGAGTAGAATTCCAATGATTTGTGATATTTCACCCTTTGTATTAGACACCCTTTAAATCATCCACCTTAAATATTTTTCATCCCTGTGACTTTTCTCCTCCGGCCTACTTTATAAATATTTTAAACCTTACCCCAATAATCCCAAGTTCAAAGCATGCTAGGAAGGTCCTATTTACAATCGCAAGGCACCATATAGTGCTAAGAATGTGATCCATATTTGGTAGCGTGTGATTATCTTTTTAAGAACATAGATTTAAGTTTCTAAAATACACACACAATATAATTTCACCATTATGTTTTCTGACTGGTACTAAATTAATAGCCTAATTAGTGTACCTAAGAGAAACTATAATTTTAGCATCCAAAATCTTTTTCAATTCTTTCTCTATGACATGAAGCAACAAAGGGTTGATTTGTATCAGCTTTTGTCTAAAAGGTTTGGTTTTTTTCTTGAGAGTAATTTCTTATTGAATTATATCAATGTTATATGAATTCAAATCATGATTATTCCATGTATAAATATCTACATACTCCTTCATAATACTAATATATGTTAATATTTTAAGAGTTGCTATGCCAAAACAAAAGGATTACTAAATGAATAACAACTACAATAGAACAAAAGAGAACACACAAATTTATCCTGGGAAACTCTCGTGGGGGATAAAACCCAACAACACTTCCTCAATATAGAATTAAACCAAGTACAATGTAAGTACCCAAAACTAATACTAGACTGCTTCCTCCCTCTTGGATCGATTGCTCCTCTCTCTAGTGAACTTGTTTGAGTTCTAAGTATGTCCAAATGAGGGATCTGCATCACCTATTTATAATGATCATTTGAGAATCCTAATAACCCAACATGTCCAAATTATCCTTTCAACTAGGGCCAAATTTCCTTGAGAGACTTAAATTAACATTTTAATAATACTTTTGTGGGTACTATTGACTCGACTTACAATTGAGGTTTTACCTCGAGACTTTACATGACCAATTACATCGATGACATCCCAAATCATAGGAACAATGTCTACGAAAGGAGGAATCATAATAATAATACAAAATAGAATACCTTCCAGAATTACATTTATTTAACACCCCCTCTTAACAACAAAGGAAATATATAAAAATAGTCACAACAACAACATGTGTACACCTTACTAGTAACTCTATATGTGATACGTCATTTTCAACAACTGTATCAGCATCATCATCCATGAAACATCATCAACACTTATTAAAATCATTGTGGAAAATCATCATGATCATCATCATATCGAGCATCATCACGAGCCTCATCAGCTCGAGCATAATCACAAGTATCATCATCTCTAAACATCATCACAAGCATCATCATCTCAGGCATCATCACGAGCTTCATCATCTCATAATATGACATGCAATATCATTGGTATACAGATAATTAACAATGAAAAATTATGAAACATCATTATTCACGAATGAATGCAGGACCTCATCATCAAAAAATGAATGCAAGACCTCATCATTGACAAATAAATGCATGATGTCATCATATGAAATTGAATGGAATAACTCATCATCCAAAAATGAATACAGGGCCTCATCGTATGCAAATGAATGCAATACCTCATCGTCCACAAATTAATGTATCACTTCATCATCATAAGAATGCTAGGACATTTTCAACATCTATAGGAACTCTGATAAACCCAACTATACTGACATATTTCTCCTTAACCTGATCTATCACACTACTCTCTAGAGGTAACAAACTCATAAACAATAGTATCATCATCACTCCCTCTTTCTACGGAGGTCCTTTCAAAATACACCAAGATTGTGTCAAAAATATTAAAACTTCACAAGATATAGAGTCTTAGTCAACACATATACAACTTCTTCTTCCTTTTAGACTACACCAAGATTGTCTCAAAAATATTCAAACTTAACACGAGATAGAGGCTTAGTCAGCACATCTGTAACTTGTTCCACTGGAGGAACATACCAGAGATTCATATCTCCTCTCTGCACCATATCCCTAATGTAGTTCTATTGTATCTATACACTCTTTGACTTATCATGAAACATTAGGTTCTCTATCATCTTGATGCAACTATGGTTATCACAATAAATATCAATCATATCTATCTCGGTATCAAATAAGCCTGCTAATACCTTGTGAATCCATACTTCTTTGCCATAGGATGTGCATGTTGCAATGTATTCAACCTCTATTGTACTGAGAGAAACACTGGTCTTCTTCTTACTAATCCATGAGATCACACCTTATCCCAAACTGAAACAACATCTTGAAGTTCTCATTATATCTTCAACACTTTCTTCCCAATCTAAATCAGTATATCCATACAATCTAAACTCGCTCTTTGCTACATATCTGAGTCCATAATCCTGTGTACCCCTTAGGTACCTCATCACATGTTTTGATGAAACTAAGTGAACATGTTGGGGCTCCACCATATACTGACTCAAGGTGTTTACAACAAACATATATTTGGCCTCATATTTGTCAAATACATCAGTGAGCCAATAATCTATCTGTATAGCATGACATCTACTCTTTCTAAAGAGTTATCATTCAATGTATTCAGGTTTTCCACCATTGGAGTGTTCATTTCCTTGCAATACAACATACCATATATATTTAGGATCTCAAGTTCATATTTTCCTTGGTTTAGGAAAATATCATCTGGGAAGTTCCATACTTAAAGACCTAGGAATTAATGCATCATGCCAAGGCCTTTCATCTCAAAATTTTCAGGAATATTCTTCTTACCTTCGCTGATGAGATTCTATTCTCCTTTCAAAAATAGAACATCTACATAACAATAATATCATAATCCCATCATCTACAACCTTATAGTAAAGGTTGGGATGTGCTTTAATTTTGGTAAATTCCAAGCTCATTAGGAAGCCATCAATTCTTCCATACCACACATTGGATGCTTTATTCAACCCATATAGTGCTTTCTTCAATATGCATACATGTGCCTTTTTGTCGTGTGTCTCAAAACCTGGTGTTTGTTCAATATACACTTCTTCCTCTATAACTCCATTTAGAAAATTTGTCTATAAGTCCATTCTGTGTAGCTTCCATTTCATCTTGGCTACCAAGGATCTGATAGTGTTGATTGAAGTATATCTTGGTACTAAGAAAAAAATATCTTCATAATCAATCCCTTCCTTCTGAGAGAATCCCTGTGCGACAAATATTTCTTTGAAATTTTCAATACCTCCATCTGTTGAATACTCTATCTTGAAAGCCCATTTTGAGGAGGCCACTTATTTATCTTTTGGTATTGGAACCACATCCTAAACATCATTCATTATTATAGAATTATATTCTTCGATAATGGAATCCATCCATTCCTTCTTCTTTGAAGCTTCTTCAAAATATGGTGGTTCTTCATGAACAAGGTTTAACATCAAGTGCACATAATTGGACTAGAGTCTTAGTCTCCTGCTTCCTTCTGGTGCACCATACCTTTCCAATTATCTAATTGTACAACGATCCCAAGATTCTATTATCTTTGTTTAAATCATCTCATGGTATGTTTCCATGGTTATTTTGGGTTTTTCATGTCATGAGAGATGGCTATTATTGGTCCACCCTTTTTGAGATATTTTCACAAAAGTCATAGCATGTGATTTGTGCCAAATATTCACAAGAATAGAAGTTATAGAATTTACCTTCGAAACCGATTGTGTCAAATGGGCCCTTTCAGTAATGAGTCTGATATTTCACTCGGGAGATACATTTACCTTCTAGTGGACAACACATGAGGATTCTCACAACTACATACTATTTTACATGTGGACCAAAACCATCCCAACAACGAATGAGACAAATAAGGTAATTATGAATTTCATAGAGAAAAACATATTTTCTAGATTTGGTTTTCCTAGGAAATTTTTTACAGACAATGCATCTGCGTTTAAATATTCTGAAATGGTTGATTTCATGACAAGCATAATATAATTATAGCACACTCTAACCATATTATCCTTAGAGTAATGGGTTGGAATATTCCTCTAATAAAATTTTGGACAAGATAATTAAGAAAATGTTCAAATAAAACAAAAGGAGACGTGATTCAATGTTAAAGTATGTTCTTTGGGATGACATAACCTACACCAGAAAATGTATTGGTGCTTCTCCATTCCAGTTGGTATATGGGCTTGTGCTATATTCCCTACCTAAATTGGCCTATCCATTTTGAATTTTCTACAAACGGAAATGGAAGAACCTAATGATATGCAATGAAGAATTTATCAGTTGGTTGAATTTAAACAAACTAGGGACATGTTGGTTGAAAAGACTCAACCTTATCAAAGTAAAGTTAAGTATTTATTTGATAGGAAAGCTAAAGAAGACAAATTTCATCCAAGGGACCTATTGTTAAAGTGGGATTCCATGAGGGATGATAAATCAAAACATGGTAATTTTAATCATCATTGGTTAGGATATTTTTCAAAAGCAGAATCCATTGATAATAACACTATTATCATGTAGAGTTTGGATGATTAAAATCTTCTTGGAGGCACAGTAAATGGGCAGTTCCTAAGGAATTTTTTTTGTTTTTGAGTCTGTTTATTCTCTACCATTGTAAATATTCAATTTAAAGTTTATTTGTAGTAGAATAATTGAATAAAGACTCCAAAACCCAATGGAGATCAAACACTAGTTCAATTTTCAGATTTCAGTTTGGTTTTGTATAGTTTAGTATGCTTTCGAATGTAGTTTTTAGATTAATTTTTCATAGTGAAATGAATTGAACTCATTTCAAGGTTCAATGATTTTCATAATGAAGACACAAGTATCATTAGGTTCATAGGCCCTCACATAGAACTTCTATCCCCAAATGGATCAAATGTTAGCATTCACACTTCCTACCTACAATTTCCATGCTCCTAATCCAAAAATATTTGGGTAGTATTCTTAAACCCTTACATTTGTTGACATGTTTTTCATCCTTATCGTCAATCTTGATTTGAGTCACACGCCAATTTGTTCTTGTGTTTTTTTATCATTGATTTAAAATTTTCTTGTTTTTAATAAGATGATTGATTGCATGTTCATAATTTCACAATCTATTAGAGATGTTTTTCTATGCTATGGTCACATGTAGGGTGATCATTTCAAAGCATATTTTTGCATCCATCGTTGTAAGAGTTTTGCATTCTCCAACAAAACTGTAAAGATTCAAATATGAAGGCACTATAAAATGAGGTTCAATTTTGTAGAAAATATCATCTCTCATAGTTTAAGAACATGTAGGTTAAGGTTTATTTTTTCAATTAGTTCTTGAAAGAAATTTCATAACCAATATTGGAGGAGAGGTATACCTAGAACTTGGTTAAAAGAAAAATGGGAAAAACTCTTGGTGATGGCACATAACTTTATCACGAATGAGGGAAGGTAAAATGTATGTTTATATACCATATGAGATACCTTTTACATTTCACAGGATAATTCAAACTAAATTTTCCCTATTTCTTAAGAGCCTCACCAAAATCTCCAAAAAAAATCAACCAACCCCTAAATTGTAGTAGAGTGTATTCCATCAAGAATTAATTAAAATGATATTTTTAGATGAATTGAGTACGGTGGGATGAAAATGGACCCATTTTTTATTCTTTGATGGTTTAAATGCTGAAATTATTCCACCCCAAGAAAATGAAACTCCAACTTCAAGCAAAGGATCCAAGTCAACCAAAAGATAAAATAGTTTAAGCTGAACTAATGCAAGTCCACAGCAAGAAGTTTTTCCTTCTTCTACAATAATTCAAGATAAAGAATTTGAATTCTATATTACAACAATGAAAAAATTAAGAAGGAAGCTATATTTCACAAACAAAAAAAAGGAAAAGGAATTTTTGAGATCATTAAGGCCTGTAATAGGAGAAGGAAGGAAAAAAACAACCTCAAAAATTGAGATGCACGTAAATGCAACAAAGCTAGAATTTCATCATAGTGATACAAATATTTCACCACCTCTAGTTATAATTGTTGACAGTCATAAATGAAATGACCAATTCAATCCTCAACATTCAAAGAAAGAAATGCCCCTACTTAAAAATCAACTCTTAAGTAAAACCCACCAAATCTTGAAGTTGAACTCTCAGGAGATGAAATTGTGGAAAATTTTAATGTGCTGCCAAATAAAAATCAATCAAAATTTTTCCAGAACATGAAGCATTAATCAACATGAACTTTCTCAGGAACAAGGCCTCATACTAGGTGAACAAAAAAATGGAGGATGAATGATAAAAGTAATATTCGACCCTTCTATGAAAATCAATATACTCATTGAATTAAATGATTCCCCACTTATCAAAGAGAAGAGGTCTTATAAAACCTAAGATTCAAAAAAATTCAGAAAAGGAAAAATAAACAAGCAATCGCTCGACAGGAGAATGTTAAAGAGTCAAACAAAATGGATCCAGAACCTAGTTTAGAGATAGAATCAAGTCTCAAGCATGAATAAGTAGAACTAAGTAGGCATGTATTACCTGAATATGCATGCCTTGAATTTTAGAAGACATTACTTCCTATAACTACATCAAAGGAAAAAAAATGTTATGAATTTACCATATTCTGATAGTGAGGAAGAAATAGATGAGGTAAAGTCTCAAGATGGAATAGAATAGTAATTTAAGGATATTTCCCAACAACAACGAAAGAATTGACATCAACAGGAATAATGAGATACTTTCATGTTTGATATCATAGCAGAAATAGCAACGAAGAACTAGTTTATTGAATGAACTCTTTGAATTCAAATATCCATAATTCGTATTGAAGGGAAAAAAATTCAAAGAGTTGAAGAATGTCTTTTAACTGCGTATTGTCCTTTTTCACTGCAAAATTTTGATATTTTCAAATTCCTTTGCATGTAATATCTCAAAATTATTTTGGAAAAATATATGGGATCGTGTATGATTTCTAATCACCCAAGATCCAAATCTAATGTTAAGATAAAGTTTGTTTGGTGTTGCTATAAAAGTGGATCTAAAACTGATTAGTCTACTTGGTTGTATTCAATGAAAATATGGTAATAGTGATAGTCATATTCAGGAATCGGGCCCTTCTTTTAGGATATTATATCCTATTTTGTTGTAAATAAGTATATATTAAAGAAGTTTGAAACATGAGAAAAGGGGTTCAAAAAGGAAGTTTACAAGGGTTACTTTTTCCTATGTATTTTTTATAGCATCTAATACAATGATGATTTATTATGTTGAATGATCATTCAATCAGTGTCCAAACTGTGTATTTTCCTCCATGCTTTTATTTCTCTTATTTAAATAGAAAAAGCTATTGCAATGCACTAGTTACATTTCCTTATTCAAATCAAATTATAGTCATAGTTTTATGTTTATTTCCTAATCTTGAAAGTTGTGTTTAAACACATATTTCAGGTCTTTTAACAGTGTTTTAAGATTTGAATTACATCTATGAGTGTATAGATTCCTCACCTATATATTCATCTCATTTTCTTCTTTCCATTCTATTCATATCTGGTTTGAAATTCTGAGTAGAATGCCAATGACTTATGATATTTCACCCATTGTATTAGACACCCTTTAAATCATTAACATTAAATATTTTTCATCCTTGTGACTTTTCTCCTCGGACCTACTTTATAAATCTTTTCAACCTTACCCCAACAATCCCAAGTTGAAAATGTGCTAGGAATTTCCTATTTACAATCATAAGGCATCATATAGTGCTAAGAATATGATCCATATTTGGTAGCGAGTAATTATATTTTTAGGAACATCAATTTAAGTTTCTAGAATCCACACACAATATAATTTCACCATTATTTTTTCTGACTGGTACTAAATTAGAAACCTAACCAATGTACCTAAGAGAAACTATAATTTCAGCATCCAAAAGATATTTCAACTCTTTCTCTATGAGAGGAAGAAACAAAGGGTTGATCTGCCTCAGTTTTTGCCTAAAACGTTTGGTATTTTTATTGAGAGTAATTTTTTGTTGAATTATATCAGTGTTATATGACTTCAAATCATGATTATTCCATCCAGAAATATATACATACTCCTTCATAAGACTAATATATGTTAATATTTTAATATTTTTTATGCCAAAACAAAAGGATCATTGAAAGAATAAAAAGCAAAATAGAAGAAAAAAGAAAAAGAAATTATCCTAGGAAACCCTCATGGGGGAGAAAAACGAACAAACATTTCTCGATATATACTTCAACCAAGTACATTCTAAGACCCCAAAACTAATACTGGACTACTTCCTCCCTCTCAGATTGATTGCTCCTTCTCTCTCTAGTGAACTTGCTTGAGTTCTAAGTATGTCAAAATCAGGGAGGTGCATCACCTATTTATACTGATCACTTGAGAATCCTAATAACGAAATAGGGCTGAATTATCCTTTAAAATAGGACCGACTTGCCTTGGGAGACTCAAAATATCATTTTAATAATACTCTTGTGGATAATAATGATCTAACTTACAATTGGGGTTTTACCTCAAGAATTTACATGACCATCTACATCAATGATATCCTCAATCAGAGGAACAACATCTACTAAAGGAGGAATAAAAATAATAATACAAAATAGAATACCTTCCACAATTACATTTCTTTAACACCCCCTCTTAACAAGAAATGTATTGTATAACAATAGTCACAACAACAACAACATATGTACAACTTACTAGTAAGTCTATATGCGATACAATGTTTTCAACAACTATATCGTCATCATCATCCATGGAACATCATCATCACGGATCAATATCATCATGAATCATCATCACGATCATAATCATCTCGAGAATCATCGTGAGCCTTATCATCTCGAGAACCATCATGAGTATCATCATCTCAAGACATCATCATGGGCATCATCATCTCAAGAATCATCACAAGCATAATCATCTCATAACATCACCTGCAATATCATCAATACACAAATATTGAACAACATCCACAAATAAATGCAGAATCATGCATAACATGAAAAATGATGAAAGATCATCGTTCACAAATGAATGCAGGACCTCATCGTCCACAAATGAATGTAGGACCTAATCATCCACAAATGAATGCAGGACCTCATCACCTACAAATGAATGCAAGACCGCATCATCCACAAATGAATGCAACACCTCGTCATCATAAGAATGTTAGGACATTGTGGACATCTATAGGAACTATGATAAACCCAACTGTATTTTCATATCTCTCCTTGTAATGGGTATTTCTACTCGGCTATGTGTAGAAGCATCAACCTTAGATCGTTGTGATCATAAGGAAGAGTTCAATGGAAATTAAAAAAACAATCTACACTAATAATGGAAAGAAAATAGTTTTATCAATTTTTAACATATATCGGCTAAACTAAATTAATGCAAATAAATAAAAACACACCTCTTTCCCTATATAATGGGCCACCACAACCGTCCTTGAAAGTGGTTCTGCAGCTCCACGGGTTGGTTCTCCACTTTTCTCCACAGACAGTCATCAAACGGGGAATGGATCCAAGATGGGTAAGGAGGATTTATCAATGTGTTATATTTTTATCATTTAATCAATATGATATAGGATCTTATCTGAGAGAATAACATTCACAACAATAATCACAAGAGACAAGAGACACAAAGATTTTTCCTCGGGGAAACCATAAAGGAGAAAACCGCTTAACTTCCTCAGAGATAGAATGAGCACCAAGAGCAAAAGTAAAACCAAAGAGTACAAAGATGATCTTCGATGGCTATTCTCCTTCTCACTTATGTGAGCTACTCCTCTCTCACTCATATGCTACTATTGAGTGAGTGTGTATTTCAAATACAGAGTCTCACTCTCTATTTATACTTGTTTTCCACTTGACATTTACTCTACAGGGCTCACTTCTCTAGGAGAGTCTAATAACCCTAATACAACTCAACTATGGGGAATGTTTCCTTGACTTACAATGGAGGGTTAACCTGAATGACTTTAAATCACTTAATTATATTAATGACTCTCCCGATCAGAGGAACAAACATCTTCATCCAGGTACAATGAAATATAATAAGAAATATACAAGTGAATACATTCCGAAGTTATAAATACATCAACACTCCCTCTTAACTAGGAAGGTAATCTCTTCACACAGTTCATCAGCACAAGTCTTCGTCACTATATCATCATAAAACATGGATCATCATCAACATCACTAATGCTACTACCTTGAGCAATGGTGTTATCTCTCAAATCTACTTGTCATAGGAAGTTCTATAGAGCCATCCCTTTTCCATGTTGGATGTAGGCCTAGCCTCCATGTAGGTATTCATTGATAAATACAGCCATTTTTCATGCTGGATGTAATTCTATAATGCCAACCCTTTTTCACACTAGATGTAAGTCTATAGTTCCAACCCTTTTTCATGCTGGATGTAGGTCTCCATCTACAAATCCAACCCTTTTTCATGTTGGATGTAGGTCTACATTTCTAGCCATTTTTCATGTTGGATGTAGATCACCATATAAACAGAGCCAACCCTTTTTCATGCTGGATGTAGCTCTACAGTGCCAACCCTTTTTCATGCTGGATGTAGCTCTATAGTGCCAACCCTTTTTCATGCTGTATGTAGCTCTACAGTGCCATCCCTTTTTCATGTTGGATGTAGGTCTCCATCTACAGAGCTAGCCCTTTTTCATGCTATATGTAGGTCTACAGTGCCACCCCTTTTTCATGCTGGATGTAGGTCTCCATCTACAGAGCCAACCCTTTTTCATGCTGGATGTAGGTCTACGATGCCAGCCCTTTTTCATGTTGGATGTAGGTCTACAGTGCCGGCCCTTTTTCATGATGGATGTAGGTCTCCATGTACAGATCCAAACATTTTTCATGTTGGATGTAGGTCTACAATTCCATCCCTTTTTCATGTTGGATGTAGGTCTCCATCTACAGATTCATCCCTTTTTCATTCTAGATGTAGGTCTACAGTTCTAACCCTTCTTCATGCTGGATGTAGGCCTTTCCCTCTGCAAGGTATTTATCTACAAAGTCAACCCTTTTTCATGTTGGATGTAGGCCTCACCCTGTAAGGTCTTTATATACAAAGCCAACTTTTTTTCATGCTGGATGAAGGCCTCACTCTCTGTAAGGTCTTTATCTATAGATCCAGCCCTTTTTCATGTTGGATGTAGGCCTCTCCCTCTGCAAGGTATTTATCTACAGATCCAACCCTTTTTCATGCTAGATGTAGGTCTACATTTCCATCCCTTTTTCATGTTGGATATAGGCCTAGTCCTCTTCCAATTATTTATCTTTAGATAATCTCATTGTCACATGGAGCACAACCCAAATACACATAACACAACATTCATGTTAGATTTTTATCAATTAGACAATATGATGTTAGGATCTTATCTGAGAGAATAACATGCACAACAATCAATCATAAGAGACAATAGAGACAAAGATTTTCCTCAGGGAAACCATAAAGGAGAAAACCCCACAACTTCCTTAAAGATAGAATGCGCACCAATAGTAGCAGTAAAACCCAAAGACAGAAATATGATATTCAACAATTGTTCTCTCTCTCACATGTGTCAGCTCTTCTTCTCTCACATATGCACTATATCTAGGTGAGTGTGTGTCTCAAATAGAGAGGCTCACTCTCTATTTATAATAATTTTCAACTTGACAACTACTTACCAGGGCTGTCTTCTCTACGAGAGTCTAATAACCCTAGTTCCCCTCAACTATGGGGACTCCCCTCCCCCCGATCAATAAAGAGGGTTAACCTCAACTCAATTGTGGGGACTATTTTCTCAACTTACAATGGAGGTTTAACCTCAATGAATTTACATGACTTTATTATATTAATGATTCTCCCAATAAGAACATCGAGGACCAATGAAATACAATATATAAAATATACAAGTGAATACATTCTGAAGTTACAAATACATCAACACTCCATCTTAACTAGGGAGGTATTATCTTGACACAATTCATTAGCACAAGTCTTCGTCACTTATATCAAATATGGATCATCATTAAAGCTGGATCATCACTAGATCATCATCATCATCACTACTTTCACTATCTCGATCGAATGGTGCTATCTCTCAATTATACTCATCATAAGAAGTTCTACAGATCCAACCCTTTTTCATGTTGGTTGTAGGCCTAGACTCCATGTAGATATTCATCTTCTTCAGTGCTTATATCCAACCATGGGAGGCCCAGTCTGCCACCATGTAAGAAATTCCCAGCACTCAAATATGACCATGGGAGGCCCAACCTGCCATCATGTCAGAAAGGCTCATCCAGCACTTATATCTGACCATCAAAGGCCCATCCTGCCACCATGTCATAAAGGATCTGCACTTACATCTTACCATGGGAGGCCTAGCCTTCCACCATGTCAGAAAGGCTCTACACTTACATCTGACCATGGGAGGCCCATCCTACCACCGTGGTAGAAAGACAATACACTTAAATCTTACCATGGGAGGAAACAATCCTATCACCATGTTAGAAAGGAACACTGACTCATCACTTCCCCTTGGAGGGAACCTCGATCTAGAGAAGACCAAGATTCTCCTTGAAGTATTCATACTTCACTCTGGCCATTTCTAGCATAGAATTACATCAGGTCTGATTACATTCAAGGATAACCTGCAAGCTTTTCCAAGATTGATTACATCCGAGGAAAACCTACAGGACTGTTTACGTCTGAGCAACCTACAAGATTCGTCAGGATTTTATGCTCATACAACCTGTCTCGCCGGCTATGCTATAAATCCCTCTTTTGAGAGATGTTGATCTGGATCACATACTAGAGCTTCACTACTCCTCTTTGCATCATACAAAAATTCAAGTTAGATCAATCAAATAAAATTGTAGTTTTCAAAAGAAACATACTACCTCCCAAATAGCCGAGTAAGTGGCAACATATTTTTCCTCATTTGTACTCAGCACCATACAGGACTGCTTCCTACTAAACTAAGAGATCACACATGATCTCATACTAAAGCAACACCCCAAATTTCTCTTCCTATAAATGGAATTTCCTTCCCAATCCAAATCCACATAACCCTCCATGTTAATCTTTTGATTCACTTCATACTCGAGCCCATAATCAGCTATACCATTTAGGTACCTCACTGCATGCTTTGCAACCATCAGGTGAACATCTCTCAGATTCGTCAGGAACTAGATCAATGTGTTCACAACAAAGAAAATACCTGGTCTCGTATTCATTAGGTACATCAAGGACCCAATCATTTGATGATACCTCGTAGCATCAACTGACTTTGATGAATCAACACTCAATAGCTTCAGGTTTGATGCCATAGGTGTGGTCATGGCCTTGCAATCCATCATTTAGAACCTCTTCAGAATATCCACTACATACTTCTGTTTTCTTATGGATATTCCATCTGTACTCTACCACACCTCCATTCCTAAAAAGTAGTGCATCATATCCAAGTCGTTCATCTTGAACTTAGCAGCAAGTCTCCTTCTTGCAACTTTAATGAGTTCCTATTTTTTTTAGGAACAAGTCATCGACATATAATAGAAGCATCACTGGTATTCCACCTTCAACCTTGAATTAAAGGTTGGAATCCTCTTTACTCTCAGTAAATACTAGATTCATCAGTAATCTGTCCATCCTATCGTACCATGTTGAACCTCAAGATATTTTGCAGTCACTCCCTCTGAAGCAGAGCATCATTCTCCCTCTGACTTTCATACTCTATGCATTGAAACATTCTATACCGAAGTGACAAAGAGCTTCCTTTGCTACTAATATTGTATGTATCCATCTAGGGTCACTGGATACCAAGATCATCTATCTTGCACCTTTTCAAAATTTCTTCTCACACCCATCTATGAGCTTGTCATCCTCTATAGGATTTCATCTTCAACCTTGTAGCAAAGGTTAAGATCTTCATCACTGTAGGTGATATTCAATCTCCCAATGTGTGTTTTATCCCATGGGTTCCTTCTGAGTGCATACAAGGCCTTATTTCATTTGTGCACATGATTCTTCCTATCATGTGTCTTAACTTCTAGTGCTGCAAATGTCTCCTTTTAGTCTATGCCTTCTTTCTGTGAGAAGCCTCGTGCTATGAATCTTTCCTTGTATCCTACTACATGTTGGATATTGTAGATCCATATGGAAGATACTATGGGCTTCCCTTCAGGTATTTGACATCGCATTATCATCATCATTCTTCATTTTGGATTATTTCTTGAACTGTCGTCACTTGTTCTTTGGAACAAGTCTTATCCTTATTTTCTTATAGGCGATTGTATGCGATCTTTACTACAAGTCAAATACATTATTTGTATGGTTAGAAACATTTCATAAGGCATATTCATAATGGAAAATTCTTATGCATAAAGATATAATCATGCAACTATTTTAGCTAATACAACATTCATCCATATCTCACGGAAACTTTTTAGATGCCTTCCATCTCTACCATGACATCATTGAAATTGTGCACTAATCCAATATGTTAGCAAAGAGGTTTCATTCTATATAATTAGAAATGGAGAGTTGTATAGAACCATGGGATACTTACCCATAACATGCAAAAATTCTATCATGCATAACATATCAACTAAATATAAAAAAATGCATAACAAAATAATGACAGTTGAATACTTATCTTTATTTGTTTCGTGGGTAGACTCCTTCTTGATCCTTCAGCTTCACCATCTTCTTCATTCATAACAACATCATTTCTTATCCAAATGCTAATATGGATAAGAGGTTCTTCAAGAATTGAGTGCTTCATATTCTTCATCACTTGAGGGATCTTCTTTAAATCGTGAGAGCTAGATATTCAGTTGCTCCCATCTTCTTTTCTCTTCTTATGAGTCAAGATTCTTCTTGTGTGCACTATTCCCAGAGTCTACTAAAGGTAATTACTTCCTTCTGGCACACATTCCTCGAATGAATGAATCCCATGATCCTGGGAGGCCATTCAAGGTGGTTATAACAATATCTTATTCTTCTTTGATTACTTTGTCATAGCATTGAACACTTCCTTTTGGTGTCTTCAAGGATGACACATGAGGAATGAGATGATTTTTAATAGAATCTGCAATGATTCTTTTGGCTCTATCCTTAGCCTTATCTCCCTCTTCCTCTTATAACTTCTTTACTGAAATACTGATCTAAGTCAATTTCTACAAGGATCATGGAGTTCATATACTTTTTTCGATTTATATTCTTCCCTTCAAAATGGCTTGATCAAGGAATCAAACATCTCTTTAGGTGTCTTTAGGGAACAAACTTATGGTATAAGGTGATCCTTGATTGAATCAGCAGTGATCTTCTTGGCCTTGACCAAGTTCTTCTTGTGTAAGGCTTTAACCTAACCTCCCTCTAGAACTGGAACCTCTCCACTTATGTAGGTGTCCAATTCATTTTCTTCAAGAACCAGTGAAAACTTATATACTTCTATGCTCAGAAATTTTAATCTTCACCAATATTGTCATCAAGATGGTGTGCTAGTTCATTTTGAAGTGAGAACCTTAAATGTAAATAGCAAAATATTAGATCTTACTGGTTTGAGGTGTCCATCCTAGTTTTGGATCTAGTTGATCTAGGGTTTGTTAGAGAAACCCTAATTTTCAAAACTTGGAATATCTCTAATCTTATTCGATAGAAAGATGTTCCTCCTAAAGGAGAGCTGAGCAACATACTCATTTTCCCGAAACTATGATTAGAACTGCAAATATCTAATGCCCTAGTTTTCTTCAATTTCTTCTGTATAATTTCTTGATATTGTTTCTGCAATATATCCGAATTTTTTGCCCATCAATGTCTGAAAATTAGTATGGATGTATCCTTGTGTTTCCTCTTTCCAACGTTGTATGTTTGAGTTGAATTTGTTTCACCAATTGAGACTTATGAGAGTTTTCCTAAGGTGACCTATTTCAAGATTGTTCTGCATAGAAAAATGGTATAGTATGCCACATGTCACTGTTTTATCAGAAGGGTCTAAAAATTTTACCAAATAAATTACAATCCGTTCCCTATATGGAACATCTTGTGAAATTTCATTTGGATATTTGTAGCTCAAGATATAGAAATTCTCCATAGGTGTCATGTTTAGGGAATAATCCTGAAAGGGGATGGAACACTAATTTGAAAGAATCATATATCCCAAAAAATAGTGAATCAGAGGCTGAAAGGTTTACACAGTGTTCACAATGAAATTTTCTTTGTCCTGTAAAAATTTGGGCTTCTAATCCTTCTCCAATATCGAGAAATAGCGAATGTGCCAAAACTACCAGTTTTAGTATTTTGTGGTTTTTCGAGTCCGAGGTAAAATTAGGGTTTGAATTTCCCGGAGTTTTACCCAACCATAAATTTCGAACTTGGTCTCTAAATTTTGATTTTGAGGAGGTGATAAATCCTATTATGGGCTCACTCAAAAATTCCACTTCTGTGAAAATCCCTAATTGCTGCTGCAGTGGTAGGTCAAAATCTGAAAATGATAGGAATCAAATTCTACTTCGACACAAAAATGTGCCCTTCAATGGAGAGTTATCCTAGCCTCATTTTTCCTGATTATCTATGGAGAGAGACCCAAAAAGTAGGAATCTCTAGCTTCTGCAGGTCCACAGTGTCCTCTTCTCAGGTTAGCTTTTATACCATGTTATATTTTTATCAATTAGACAATATGATGTTAGGATCTTATCTAAGAGAATAACATGCACAACATTCAATCAAAAGAGAAAATAGACACAAATATTTTCCTCAGGGAAACCATAAAGGAGAAAACCCCACAACTTCCTCAGAGATAGAATGAGCACCAATGGTAGCAGTAAAACCCAAAGGCAGAAAGATGATATTCAACAGTTGTTCTCTCTCTCACTTGTGTGAGCTCTTATTATCTCACCTATGTGTTATAGCTGGGTCAGCATGTGTCTCATATAGAGAGGCTCAATCTCTATTTATACTAATTTCTGACTTGACAATTACTTTCCAGGGCTCATAGTTGTCATTCCAAGTCACAACACAATTCAATACAACACATTGGTTCCAAAGCTGCAATTCACCATAGGTAACTATACTTTTGTTGATAGTTTTTATGTGGTTGATGTTGCTGATACTAATGTAGTATTGGGAGTGCAATGGATGTTTTCTATAGGAGAGCATTCAGTAAATTATCAAATTTCTGAAATGAAATTTCGAGATTCAACAGGGGTACTAAGGGTTGTGAGAGGGCAGCACACTTACCCAAAAAAAGTAGTAAAATGAAATAGTATTAGATCTATATTGAGGCATAGGGATATAGAATGGGTTGTTGAATGTTATATCACCTCTCCCAAGCCAAAATCATAGTTTTTAAACACCCAAAAGAGATAGAGACACCTTTTCACAAATATGAAAAAAATTTCAAAGATCTTCCACATGGTAGACCACCTAATAGGGTGTTTGAGCATAACATTGTTTTGGAGGAGGGTACTTCACCCGCTCAAATACCACATTATAGAAATCAAAAGAATTTTAGAGATGATATTGAGAATATCATTCAAGAACTCTTAGAGTTGGGACTCATTAGACCAAGCTCTAGCCCTTATGCTTCTTCGGTAGTGTTGGTAAAGAAAAAAGATGGAACTTTGAGGATGTGTATAGAATTTAGAGCTTTGAACAAGAAGACCATCAAGAATAGATATCCTATTCCTAGGATTGATGATATCATGGATGAGTTATTTGGAGTTAAGTACTTTTCCAAAATTGACCTTAGATCTGGTTATCACCAAATTCGGATAAAGGAGGAAGATGTGCAAAATAATGCTTTTCGATGTCATTATGGTCACTTTGAGTTTCTTGTTATCCCATTTGGTTTTACTAATTCTCCAGATACATTTAAAGCATGTATGAATAGAATATTTTGCAAGCATCTTAGAAGGTTTGTTTTAGTCTTCTTTGATGATATTCTCATTTACAGTAAAACTTGGGAAGAGCACTTGCAACACTCGGAGATTGTGTTGAAAACTTTGCAAGAATAGTCTTTGTATGCTAAGATGTGTAAATGCGAATTTGAGATTAAATAACTCTTATATATTGGGAACATTATTGGTAAATATGGAGTGAAAGTGCACATGGAAAATATCAGGACTATGTTAAAATGGCCATCACCAAAAAACATCACACAATTAAGAGGCTTCATTGGAATATGTACATACTACAAAAAGTTTGTGAAAGAGTTCTCCAAGCTGTCTTCTCCACTCACCGATTTGACTAAGAAGGATGATTTAAAGTGGAATTAATAGGCTAAAAAGGCCTTCCAAAAAATGAAATAGGTAATGAGTAGTTGTCCCATACTTGCATTACCTGATTTTTATAAACCTTTTGTTGTTGAATGTGATGCCTCAGGTGAAGGAGTAGGGTTGCCCTAAAGCAAGTCCAACACCCTATATCCTTTGACAGAAGAAATTTGCAGCCTCGTGAAAATATTTACTCCATATATGACAAAGAGATTCTGGCCATCATGCATGCCATGGCCAAATTCCGACAATACTTGGTAGGAAACAAGTTTGTGGTGAAAATTGACCACAATAGTCTAAGACACTTCCTTACCCAGAAGGATCTAAATGAAAGGAAAAAAAAGTGGGTAAGAAAGATCCAATATTATGATTTTGACATTGAATATGTGAAATGAAATAATAACATTGTAGCAGATGCATTATCTCGAAGACCTTCTTTTTCTCTTATGGACATTGCTAAAAATTTGAAATACATGCTACTAGTTGAATATGCCAAAGATAAGTTTGCTTGTGATGTATTAGATGGACTCATGGGAGATGATAACTATAGAATTTTGAATTGGCTGATATACTATAAGGGTATAATTTATTTGGTTCGATATTCAAAGCTTAAGTACAAAGTTTTGCAGGAAGCACATGATTCCCCACTAGCAGACCATCCGGGGATCTTCAAAACCTATAGGAAACTAAGGAAAAGGTTTTATTGGAAGGGGATGAAGGAATATGTTCAGAAGTATTTGAATGAATGTAAGGTATGTCATAAAAAAAAAATCAGAACTCACACACCCGACTGGGTTATTACAACCATTGCCCATTCCGGAGCAAAAATGGGACAGTATATCAATGGATTTCATCATTGGTTTGCCCAAATATTTGGGCAAGGATTTCATACATGTGGTAGTGGATAGATTGATTAAGTTTTATTATTTCTTTTCTGTTACATCTTATTTTATTGTTTCACAAGTGTCTGACCTTTTCTTCAAATAAATCTCCATATTGCATGGGCTTCCAAAGAGCATTGTGAGTGATAGAGATGGTAAATTCATGAGTTCTCTTTGGAAAGAAATTTTTCGGGTTGGTGGGAACTCAGTTGACTCCAAGTACAATATACCATCCCCAAAATTATGGACAAACAGAGAGGGTGAATAAATGGTTGGAATGGTACCTCCGAATTATGTGGGAGAACAACAAAAAGCTTGGACAAGATGGCTACACTTGGGTGAGTTTTGCTACAACACCACCTTTCACATGTCAATAGGGATGTCTCCATTCAGAGAATTATATGGTTATGATGCAATTACATTTTTTGATATGATATTTGGTGATATTAGAGCTCCAAAATCTAAATATTGGTTTGAAGAAAGCCAAGAAATTTTAAAGCTTTTAAAAAGACAATTTATTGGTTGCCCAAAATCAGCAAAAACAATATGCAAATAAACATAGAGAGGAAAGGACCTTTCAGGTTGATGATTTAGTGTATTTGAGGTTGCAGCCATACCAAAAAACATCTCTCAAAAGGAATGGAGAAGAAAATCTAAAGCCAAGATACTATGGGCACTACATGGTAATCCATAAAATTGGAGACATAGCACATGAGTTGGAACTTCCAGAAGGGAGTAAAATTCATAATGTATTTCATGTTTCTTGTCTCAAGAAAGATATTGGTCAGAAAATTTTCATTTCAGATACATTCCCTTGTTTGGATGATGAAGGACAACTCACACTTATTCCAGAAAACATTTTGAAGACAAGGGAGAGAATATTGAAGAGAAGAACAATCAAAGAATAATTGGTGCAATGGAAGGATTTACGAAATGAAGATGCCACATGGGAAGAGGAGAATATTTTTCAGAATCCAAATATGAAATTTCTTGACGGCAAGCAATCTTGGGTGGGGAGGACTGTAATGTCCCCATTCAAATAATTGCATAGCAGGAAAATTCCATCAATCCTACTAGTTCCCTAGGTTGGGTGGAGACATTGGGAAGTTAATAAGGGACCTAATAAATAGTGTTTAGACATTAGAAGGAATAAATATTTATTTAATGGATTTAATTAAATGAATTCAAGTGAAAAATGAAATGTCTATGGAAAATCGAGACACATGGAGACTATGGGGCCCACTCAAGATAGAATTCCTATGTTAAATGGCATCCTCCTTTTATAATTTTGAATATATAGGGGGGCTAATGCTTTGCAATCGATTATGAGGTTAATATAATTTTCCATATACTTAATAGGTATAATTTGGTATGAACTATAACTTACATGGGAGAGGAATATCCAAATGGGAGTTTCATGGACACTTGGCTAGATTCCCCTTACATTTATGACATCTATGACACCAATGATGGAGATTCTATGACAGTTATGACACAAGTCAGATATGAAGGCTGGAATACTAACATATCTAACATGTTAGTCCTGAATATAGCATCTTATAGGGAGCTCATGGGAGTTATAGAAGGCCAAGAGGATCCTCCTCGAATTTGGGAGAAGAGTGAAGGTGAAGAGAGGCCACATGGCATAGAATGAGAAGCCACACAAATTTCATTTGGATTTGGTTTATGGATGTATTTGGAACCTTAGAAGACCAGTATTTTTTATAAAATACAGGGATCAACCATGAGAAGAACCTTTTGATAATTTGTGAATTTTTCTATTGAGAAGAGAGAGAGCTAGTGGAAGACTAGTTCATGCCTTAGCCAATTTCGAGGGTGAAAGATTACCATCCTAGTTGGTGTTTGGAGAGGCCACCAAAGTATTTCAAGGAGATTCAATGGAGTCATAATTTATAGGTTCAATATACAGAATCTTTTGGACACATCAAATTTTAGCTTGTTCTTCCTTCCATCTCAAGTTTTCGCACCATATTTCAGCTCTATGGAGTGAGGCGCACTTGGTGAGATATTCACCTCTTTGAGGGACCTTATATTGCTTAAGTATTTTTTATTATGATTTATATGATATGATATTTAATTTCATAAATATATCAGTTCTAAAGGCCAAGAAATCTCATGTGTTATTGCTCAATAATGAAGAAACAATGTCGTTTCCCCACTACCTTATTGTAAACTCTTGTAATCTTGATGGATTCAAATGGATGTATGAAATATTGATTATTTATGAATGAATGGATTGTAATTAAAGTATATTATTGGTTTCATGTTCAGTAACCGAGAATTTGTGGCCATTGGGTCTAATTTCATAGCATTTGGGGCAAACTACACCTCATTTCCCCAAGGGTCCAAAACTAGTTTTTTATATCTGATTGAAAGAAGTGATAACAGCCATGAGAATTCAATTGGTTATGCATATGAGTATATGATAATATATTATATACAACCCTACTTCAATTTAATAATTCAAGTGGGTTTCTGCACATTTGGGAAGCAATTTCTATCACTTACCCCCGAGGGGATTTGAACCCAAAATTGCTAGTAAAATCATCTATGTTGTTCATAATTTAGTATAGACAAGAAGAAATAATTGGAGGGACATAATACCTCCCTGAACCTAATAATTAATTTATTGTATCATTCATACACCTTCTGTGAATATTTGAGATCAATTGGGCTGATTTGGAGATAAGACATTAAAACTAGTCAAGAGCCAAAATTGTGAAAAAATTGGAAAATTGGGCATTTTGGTAAAAAAAAAAAGGACACTATACCTAGTAGGGACACCCATAGAATAACCTCTAAAATTACCCCCTATGGTACCTAGTAAAATAAACTAAGGTCACCACAATATAACCAATTCTTAGGAAGAGAGTCACAGGTGGGATCCACCGTATGGGAAGGATAACTAATATTGAATCTCAAAAACACCAAAGGTAGCTATAAATCGCCCAAATACGAATAGGATCCTGGAAATATCTCCAGCGCTCACTGAAGGTAGTGGAGAGCTATCCCCAACATCAACGTGCGCAGTACCTTGTGATTGACTCTTATGTAAGACGAGCTTCCCAATAACGCCAGTTATATTAATGATTTTTCCTCTCCCTATTCAGAAACATAATTGTTTATGTTTTATAGTCTTGGAGAGTGTTTACTCGCATAATCCTATTCCAAGACTCTAAAACCTAAAATTGTTGGTTCACCCTATAAAATAAAATCTTTCTAATCAATTTTAAATTAACATTTTAATGAGTTGTTCTTACTCAAGGCAGATGCTCGTGACACTACTGATGTTATGACTTAGCAAGAAAAGTAAATATCTAGACCTGAAAACATGCAAAGTACTTGTTTTCGAAATGAAAATATGGTATTTGTTAACACAAAAATTGCTCAACTAGTTCTACATTGCCTAAACCATATACATACATCATTTTCCTATCCTTTTCACCTCATTTTTTACCTCGATAACTATGTTTTAACCTTTTTCCTCTCTCAAAAATCTCAAAAATATCAAAAAGGGCCTAAAAACCCTCAAAAGGGCTTAAAAAACCCAAAAAGGGCTTAAAAACCCTCAAAGAGCTAAACACCCACAAAGGGGCTTAAAAAACCCAAAAAGGGCTAAAAACCCTAAATAGGGCTTAAAACCCTAAATAGGGTTCCAAAACCCTAAAAGAGAGAAAAGGACAAGAAACACTATAAAATAGTGTGGAGGTCTCCATCACAAGATTCACTTATTCCATCCTACCATTATTATATTTCTGTGAGTACGTTGAGAAGCCATCATTCTCAAAATACTCACATTGACAATCATTCCATTTCCCCACCTCCTCCGATTTTTTTGTGTTAAGTCATTCTCCATACTACCAAACCTGTGGAGAGGCGGTATCATTCTGAGTTAGGGCACGGTGGCCCACTTTCAAGGAAATCGAAAGGAATAATTGTCTCATTGTTGTTTATTTAATTTGACAGATTGTTTTTATTTGTTTACTTTTGTTACTAATAGTTTTTTTGCAGCTAGTCCTTCCATTGTGAACTCTACCCTTCTGTCCCTTTGACGGAAGGGAGGTGCATTTGCACATAGCTAGGGTGAAAACCCAGCTACAGTATTGCACTAAATGAAATTCATAAAATAATTCCCTTTCTCTTGAAATGCAAATGCAATCTTTCCTCTATGAATCCTATACTAGTTCCATTCCAAGCAAAACCAATGCAAGTGCTTCTTTTAATGCAAATGAAAAATGAAGATGACCATGAAATAATGAAAATATTTTTGTATTTGCAAAATAAATGAATGAAAATGAAATATGGAACCACTAAACTCTCATCCCCTGTAGCAAATATAAATACACAAGACCAGCAAAACACCAAGAATAAATTATTCATGCACTAAAAGAAAAATAAAAAGTGGAAAAAACGACAAGAACAACTTCTCTAAACAACTAATAAAATGAAGTTTCTAGACACAATAAAAGCAAGCAACAAATAGCATAGGGATCCTAGAAGACTTAGAAACACTCACAACCCATCCAACAATCACTCCAATCAATATATCAAGCAAAAACTGCAGTGTATGTGATTGTTGAAAGAAAAACAACGTATGTACATGACTTGCTAAATGACAACTCGCGTATATACATGACTGTCAAAACTATCACCAGCATATACAAAATAAAGGAGGGGAAACAAGTTTGAAGCCAATTCAATCAAATAGACTACCAATAGATGACTATAATAATAAATGCAACATATAAATGCAAATAAATAGAGAGAAATTTAAGAAAAATGCACCCAAACATCCTAACAAAAAGGAGACCTCCCCAACGGAGTCACCAATTCTATTATAGAGAGGATATTCCTATGGATTGGGGTGGACAACAATAGACAGGATGACACAAGAAATCAACTCTAATCCCAAATATTCCATATGAAATTAATTGTTAACAACGAAAATAAACGTCCATACCTCAACTAGAAGTTTGAATAATTCCATCCTTGAGCTTTCAATCCAATGCTTGAACCCTACAACTTGTCCTCAATAATAAATACATCCAAGCATATAATATATTCATGAAATTTTAGCACTTACGTTAGCATAATCCATTTAAAAGTGTATTAAGAAAACATACCCATAGAAATATATATAACATTTGCACATGAAATTGGATGAAAAAAGAGTATTTATGTTCATTCAAACAGAAGTACAAAGTAACAACCTCTCCCAGCAACCCTTTGGAACCAAGAAACCAAGTTTCTTCACCTAGGTCTCCAGGACTTCAATCCCCCATAGCAAAGAAAGTTCACAAAGATAACATAGTGGTTAATATATGAACATAAAGAGTTCTATCAACAAGGATCAAGGGATGTACACTCAAGCCAATGGAAATGGGGCAAAATTTTGCTATAGTTTCCTTACTCAAATTTTCTACTCCTTCAATGCTTCACAATGGCTCAATATATGGCCCTCAAACAGGAAATGGAGGGTCGAATCATATCATTTCCAGGAATATGGAAGGCTAAGGATCAAGTTATTCATTACTTAATGAGGAAAAATCCAAATAGTTCTTGCTTTGGGCACAAAACCTGATGTACATGGGTTGCAATGGTTCAATTTGCATCTACATGAGTTGCAAAGTTGTTCGCATGCATGTATCTTCAAAAGTGCCTTTCTTAGGTTTACATTGAAGCATCAGGGATATACTAAGAAAGGGGGGGTATAGTGAGTCTGCATAGGGACAAGGGAAGGCCATCAAGAAACGATGCATAAGGTGTGGAAAATCACGCTATAACATTAGGTTCTCGTTTTATAGTATATTGGGTTAAGGGTGTGTATTAAGATATTTAGACACCTAAGAAAGTTAGTTAAGATCAACTTGGTCTAATATGTCCTTAGGTAAAAGTTTCTTTAGTAGTCATTAGTATGCATTTTTACTTATGTGATTTAATAGTCATGATATGTTTTATACTTAGACATATTAGATGGTTCACCTTTATCTCAGTATTAACGGCTATTGATATCTGGCTTAGCACCTGATTTTTCTACGATCGATTGTGAGAAACTCATATGTAAATACTCTTTACTTTTCCATTAATATATTTCCTCAAGTACCTATTTGGATGGGGCCGTGACTTGTTTCTCACTCTAAGATTTTTAACTATGTGAAAATTTGGTGTGTTTATCTATGATTTGTTTTTGTGAGTGGTTTTTAATTATGTTAATTTCATGTGGAAATACCATGTTTTATTTGAACACACTTGTATCCAACAAACTGGTAATAATGCAGTTTCCTATGTTATTTCACCAATCCCCTTAATCAATCAAATCAATAATATAGATATTTTCGATAACAATGAGATTTATTTAGACCATAAACCCTTATTATTAACTCTAATTATTGACCTCTAAAATAATTCAAATGATTATCACATGAACAAATAAATCTCATTGTTTTTCTTAAAACTGAGACAAATAATTTCTTAAAAGATATAAAGAAGTGATTCAACCTATCCTTTATTAATAATAATATCGATTTATTATACCATAAATTTACAACAAATATACCACTAATATTTATCTTATGTGGTCATGATCTAGACATGAGAATTGACATGTCTTCCCTAAGTTCGAGGTCATAGGTTCACTCAAGGTTAGGTGCTTTTAAATTTAGACATTGATGTTTTTCCTTGTTTAAAATTGATGGATCAAGAAAAAGTACTCAATGGTTTTCTAAGAGGTACTCCATAGAAAAAATAAGTTGCAACAAATCTCTCAACATGCATTCAAAGGGACTCTTTCGATACATCTCTTGATGTCATGAAGAAATTTCAAATCATTCTTAGTATAGTAAGAATGTAATGATGTTAGAAATGTATTAGGGATACCTTAAATGAGTCCCAAAATCATACGACAATGAAAGATTATAGAAATTTAGTTAAAATAGATGAGTGTTGATATGTTAATGGATACAAACAAAACTCTTAAATATCTCTAAATCCGAACCTAAAAATATTTAGAGATTCATCTTAACTCTTAAGGTTAATAAACTAGGTAAGATTGCTATTCGATATTGGAACTCACATCTTAAACATTCCTATAAATACACCATTATCATAAATAAAAACCAAATGATTTTAACAAAGAACAATGCTTTCACTATCAAAGACATTGAGTTTGGGGTTAAGAGTCTTACAAAGGGAAAATATAAAGACAATTATGATTATCAAGACAAAAAAAACCTAAAACTTGGTAGCTCTATTCTTATTCCTCACATTTACAACCTTTCACATTTACAACCTTTCAATATTTGTTGTTAAGTAGTTGTTTCACAAAATTTGGAAAAAAAGGATTATTTCCCCTAATTTTAAAGTCATGACAAAACAACCCTTAAAATTATAGGACAAACGTGATTATCCATTTTTATGAATAAGTTGTATGCATAATTCTAGAAATATCTTATGATTATAAAACCATGATAAAAAATATAGCTAAAGTACAAGCTAGTTTTAGAAGTTATCACCTAACTTTAGATAATTTAGTTGCCTTTAGGATTATAGTTGAAGAGTTTAAGTAATAAACATAATCTCTTATTTTTCTTCGTTGAATTTAGAAAATATTTTGATATGGTCCCACAAAATAACCTTTGGAAGAGAGTGGAATATATTGGGGTTCCCTTTAAATGAATAACTATAGTGAAAAGGTTATATGAAGGAGCCATTACCAAATTTAAAATCAATGAGGATTGGTCAAAAGAAATTAATTATAGGAGTCAAGCAAGGATGTCCTTTGTCCCCTACTATTTTTAGAATCTACATAAACAAGTTAGAATATTTTCTAGAGGAAACATGGATGCAATCACTAACCTTGCAAGGATAGTTATCATCCTCCTCCTTTAAGCAGATGACATTGTTATATTATCAACGAATCTTTCTTACCTCTAAAAGTAGAATAAATTCTTAAATATTTTTGCATTAAATATTCGATGACTATTCCAACTAATAAAAGAAAGATAGTAATCATTAAGTATAGTTTAATCACACACCTTAAGTCTATTTATGTTGAGCATATCTGGGAATATTTCACTTCATATTAAATTATTTGATTTGACATCCACCATAAGTTAAACTAAAGTCAAGTAGTGTTGAAAGAAGGATTAGAGGAAGTTGTGATTCATTTTTTTATCTTCAAAAAGTTGTAAAATAACCAAGTTTCAATTCTAGAAAAAATGACAATTGGGTGTAGCTCATTAGAGGAAATTTCCACTCAAAATCGGCCTCATAAAAAAAATTAATAAAATAATAGTTAAAATAATAAAATAATATTTATTAATTTTGGAGGAATAAAAGCAAAAGAACTACTTTTTTGTTTGTATTTTCGACATATCTCCCCATTTTTTTACTCAAATTTTGATTGAGAGAGCTCGTTGGATGCGGAATTAAATTCCACATCCAACGCGTACCCACTCGGCATACTTTTGATGGACCCCTCTACCCCCCAAAAAAGAAATACCTGAAAAGTATGCCGAGTGGGTACTCGTTGGATGCGAAATTTAATTCTGCATCCAACGAGCTCTCCCGATTGAAATTTGAGTAAAAACATAGGGAGACATGTCGAAAATACAAACAAAAAAAGTAGTTTTTTTAATGATACCTATCCCCAAATTTATAATTAAAAAATGTTTAATACCTATACGGTATTTCAAATTTAAAGGAATTTCATTGGCTAACACATGATGACATGGAATTTGATTTAAATTTAAACTGCCTAGTGATTGGGAAAAATGCTTGTTACCCTCCCCACCTAGGATCAACTCCTACAAGTGACATGTTGAGCTCTTAAATGAGCGTATTGTTGTGTTGGCATTGAGAACTAAAGAATTTGGTTTATTGTGGGCACCATCTTTGAAATGACGAGAAGTACCTGGCAAGTTTCCCAAGGATATGTATTACTAGTAAAAAGAAAAGTTCTAGAAAACAATATTTTTCTTTGATACACTTTTTATCCTTGTGATTATATACGGTTGTGAAGTCTAGGGTTGTATTATTTATATGGAGGCTCAGAGGAAAATCAAACAAATACAAAATCATTGTATAAGTAAAAAATCTCATAATTAAAGGAAATACACGCTACCCTACCCTTCTTTTATAGATTGGTCTCCCATGTATGTAACTTGTAAGGCTACAATAACTTATTGCAAAACTATTAGTTGGCCAACATGAAGAAAGAGAGGCATTCATCACAACTTCAAACACTAGTAAAAGTTATTCAACGAAAAAACAAAGGTCAAAATTCTTTCTCTATACTGCTAATGTAAAGAAGAAAATAAACACCGCAAAAATAAGAACCAACTCCCATTAAATTCATAGAGAAACTAGGAGGTGAAGAAGACCTAAAACATTATGGGAAGATGGAATTTGTAAAGTTCTTAAAGTATAATAAAGTAGAAGATGAAAAACATTTCTCTTAGAATACACAACCTACATGAAAATATATGTCATTTTAAAAAATTGTGTACTAAAAACTAAAATGAACTTGATAACCTTATTTCCAACCTATTTGATTTTAGAAGAACACATCAAACAAATAGTTAACAACTATTTCTTCAGGTCTGATATGCCATTGTTGTTATTGCCATTAAGTGATTGAGAATAAGAAGAAGATGATTTACTCTAAAGATGTTATTTATCTTTAGTATGAGTTTTACTATGAGCTAAAGTAAGTTTGTTCTTATCTATGGATGATTTATTTTCTTCTTTATGCTACAAACAATTAAAATATATCTTAGATATTCTAACTTAGGATTACTGACATCTTTGTAGTAAACCATATTTTTCTTATTGATCTCAAAGATGGTAATGATGAGGTTATCATCCATGGAGCCCAGCATTGTTTTTGGAACCTTAACACAAAAAACTTACTTATTTTGTTTTATTATAATGATTTTAATATCAAATAGCCATGTGGGGTTCACTGAGTGAACTTATTACATAACACGATTGTTCGCGGAATATTAAATAATATCCCCAATTCCACTAAATATTGGAAAATTCCTCCTAAAATAGTATTGTTAAACCCCCCTCCCAATATACCTTTCCAATTAAGAAAACCCCTAGTTTCACCAGATATTGTAGATCTCCTTTTTTATCGACCCATTTTTAATACCCCCTTTATATCATATTATAAATTTGTAAACAATAGGAGCCCTAATGCATCTTAGTATAAACAAAAGTGGTGTTAAATAAAATAATAATATAATGGTAATAACGATCCCACTGGGATTGCATGAGAGACTTATCAATTTGTAGCATTGGATAGTGGAAGACCCAACGAAAAAGTAATGGCGAAGGAAAAATGAGTAAAAGGAAAATCAATCAAGAGATCAATGTAACAAAAAATGTAAAAGACCGATAGTCCTTTAGTCATTGCAATGCTTATAAAATACCAGCATAGATCCATCTTAAACCTGGATCTAGAAAGCACCGAGAGGGATCCAATTTCTTTAGGTGTAAGTTATTTTTATCTTAAATTTTTAAATGTTCATAAAAGATTACACCTCAAACATTTTGATCCTTTTAGTGTTTTGTAAATCGGGGTTTAACATGGATCTTTTAATTACTTTTCATTTAGTTTTATTATTGGGTTTTTATTATTTGATAAATTAGGATACATGTTTTTCTCTAAATTATTTTTTGTTTACACTATATAAATATATCAATCCACAATATAATTTATTTATTTATTTTTATTTATGTTCATTAACATAATTTTTTTAATGTCGGCTAGCATAACGTGACTAACGTGACAGGATCTCCACCATACAGGGCTGAGAGCACCTCGCTTCTCTTGGTGCAATGAGAATTGTACATGTTTCACACCACAACATGTCAATGAACCAATTTTATATCATGTAAATACAAGTATATCCATAGAGAGGTCATGTTTTGTATAAGCATAATAAATTGAACTCCATAAATATGCAAAACTGAAACTCTTTCATTGATACACTTTTGTACATTTCATTTTATTTATTTCTTGAGACAATATGTGAACAAACACTTGATTTTCACTAAGAATAAACTATAACAAAGAAATAGTATTTATTCATGGGGAAATGTATTAAGAAAAATTTAAACATGTTTCTAAAACTTGAAACAATCCATTGACAAAAAGTTAAGTCCTAATGAAATATTTCTTGTCCATTGTGCTAAATTTCCTCTATGTTAATTTACCATCTTGTATACAATCACTTTCTACATTTAACTTTAATTAGCATTACATAAAACTCTATTTAACAAAACAATATCATAAAACAGTCTATTTGGCACTCACACACACACACACACACATATATATTAAAAAAAATCACTAATCGAGGCTAGCTCCAATCGATGCCTATAATCCATGCCAAGGGAGCATGGATATTAACATTCCGAGCCAAAATCTTTCATAGCTCATCCTTGTTCTCCAAGAATAGGTCACCGAGAGGATTCGACGAGGAATCCAACAAGGCACATCCTTGTATGAGATATAGGAGGAACTGGTAGGAAGACAAGTGTATGTGGCGACCTCCAAATATATGAAGAAGAAGATCATTTTATCTTATAACTTAAGAATTCTCATAGTGACAAGATTCACCTTATCAAGAGTCCCTATATGCAAACTTGTTTGGAATATTCCATTAGTATTGACATAGTATGAATGCACTACTATAAATTTCACAAAATGTTTAAATATAGTTACAATTTTATATTTTAATAATTCACTAAATGTTACTATTAAAATTTACTTATTAATATTAAAGTTGAATTTCAACTGTATGTACTAACAAGGTATATTTTTTTATTATAAATAAACACTAAATAGATGGTGAATGAGTGTATTGTTAAGGCACTCCTTGCATAAGAATGATACCAGCCTTACAAAAAAAAGTAAAATCTAGACACACAAAAACACTAATCACTTTAAACAAATGGGTGACTAAAGTTCCATGCAATATTTTAAATAAGCAATACATACATTGAGGCCATGAACTCATACATAAGACTTAATGAAATAAAAAACATAACACCTTTTGAATGACACTTATATTTTTAAATTTAAAAAATGTATATTTTTGTATTTATAAGATGTATATTTCTATATTCTGATCCTATTAATTTTTTTTAATATTTTGGTAAAATTTCTAATTTAAAAAAAATTAAAAAATTAAAAACTATTTGGTATTAAAAATATATAAAATTATTTAAAAATTAGATCTCATTTTCAAGATATTTATAATACTATTATTAAACATAATATTTAAAAAAAAATTATAATATTACTTTTGCAAGATCTGAACAATTGAATAAAACAAAATAATTATTTTTTTAAGAAATCTTATCAACAAATATTAATATTAAATAATTATTTATCATTATGATCGTGATCAATTATATAACTCATTTCGATATTACCTATACCAAAATAATTAATAATTTCAAAATAAATTTTGATGATAATGCATTAAAGTTTTCGTTCCTCCACTTTACGTTTTGGAATTCCATTCCTTTTAACACTTTAATTCAAAGTCTCATAGGGAAGCTTTTTAAAGCATCTCACACCAAAAATAAAAAGAATTGATTTCCAAAGTTGAATTCGAGATTAAGGATCATTATTCCAATATATTAATTTAATTTTTGGCATTAGGAATTATTTGGAAACATTATACCATATGCTTCAAACTTCAATCATATTTCATTTCAAATTACCATAATAGTTTTTGAGCAATTTTCGCCCCTGAATAAAATTCAAGTCAAATTAGGCCAAAAGTCATAAGTTATTCTACCATGATGACGGTAGAAATTTTTGCCACACCATAATGAGGGTTGAAAATTTGCTCACTTGTATGTTAAATTTGTACTTTGAAAAAAAATCATGAAAATGTATTTGTCAATGGCCCTCCCTCCATTCCATGGCATGTGTGTGGCGAGGGTTGAAATTTTGATGTAACAGTATAGTTAATTTTAACAATCTACTTCAACAACAAAGTCAACAAAATATTATTTTCTAATAAAAGAAGTTGCGTTTTTCTTTGTTAATATTTTATTTCTTTAACATAATTGTATCCTTACACTTTTCATAATAGACAAATTTGAATATCAAGCACGCTTTCACATTGATTTTTTGGTATTCCATTAATTAACATAATAGACCAATTTGAATATCGAGCACACTTTCACATTGATTTTTTTGGTATTCCATTAATGGAAGTTAAATAAAGCAAATCAAGGGTTGTCCTCTTCTTTATCATATTCTATAGAACTTTTAAATTCACAATGACATGTTTTTTGTATTTTTTATTATCTACTATAAAAATTTTAAACTCACAATGAAATATTTTTTTGTATTTTTTATCTACTATAAATATTTTAAGTTCACAATGATATTTTCTTCTAATTGAAAATGAACAGGTTGACATTTGTTGAGGGAGGATATAAATTGGTTTGATGTAAACCACTCAATGCCTTTAAGGGTTTTTTTTTTTTTTTTAGGGAAGATTTTAAGAATTCATAATTTATTAAAGTGTATAAACTTTATTGAACTTTATTAATTATNATAAAAAGTTATGTTAAATTTGGTCTCTAAAATTTTTACTTGTCTAATTAAATTGATAGGTGTATTTATTTGTAAATAGAATGTGGTGCCATATTTGTATTTATATTTAAGAAATTAACTTATAAACATGTTTTAATGTACATTTATTTGAATAATTTCAAATAAAAATTGGTGGTACATTGATTTGAATAGTTTCAATCATCCACCCAATCCATTTTCCCACTAATCCATGATCCCACCTCCAACCAGCTATATGAGACCACCTCCAGTAGGCTCCATGAATTGAATCTTCATTGGTCCCTATAAATTTTAATCCAACAACAAAATAAGCTTCTTATACATTATTGGAATATTGAAAGGCTCTATCCATCACATTCCTAACAAATAAATGAGAATGAAGATCAGCTTATTATAAACCTTAGTAATTGACTTATGAATATAGAAATTCATGTCCTCTCCTTACCTCCAACCACACTCGATAATGAACAAGCATTAATCTCGTGAGGAAGAACAAGTGTTACTTTGGGATTTCTCTATATGATATCATATTCGATGGGTTCAACTATTTCATATTCGATGGATTCAATTATTTATCTAGGGCTACACATTTATTATTTCAAAACGTACCGTATTATCCTATTTCTCGGTTTTAAAATGGATTTAATTGCTATTTATGTAAAGAGTGATATGTATGTACACATTAATATTGTGTAGTTTTAAAATGGATATAATTGCTATTTATGTGAAGAGTGATATATATGTACACATTAATATTGTGTAGTGTAAAAATAAGTGAAATAAATTCAACGTGAAAGATATTTTGAATGACAAAACTAATTTAATGGGTTTTTAGTTTTCAAATGTCTCCTAAATATTATAAGTATTATAAGTGTTATTGAGTTACATATGGGAATTATATTTAATGGGTTTTGGTTTCCAAATGTCTAATAAATATTATAATTGTTAATAAATATTATAATTGTTATTATATTATATATGAGAATTAGAATTAAAACGATTAGTATGAAACATAATCTCACGATGCCAGGGCATTGGTGTTAATTGAAATTTAAAGAAATTTTTAATGAAAATGATTAAAAGAAAGTTCAATTATTAGAAGTCCTTATTATTGTTATCTTTTTTATAACGGTAGTGTTTCTTAATGGTATATTAACCACTCTTAAAAATGTAGTTGTGCTAGTGTTAAGGAGTACTAGTCTAAATATTCTACATTTTGGATTTTTTGAGGGTATATATTTAGGTTTGTTTTGTTTTTAATGAATAACTTAGAGTCACATATCTTAGTTGTGAAAATTGCATAATATGAGTGTCATGAAGGTATTTGAGGATGTTGACTTCATTTATGCATTAAAAAATACAGTTTAAAACAATTTAAAAGCTTTTAAATTTTAATTTAACTATTTTTTTTTACCAAATTCCAACCAAAAACTATTAAAATGTTCAAAACCTAGAATAAATAAATTATTCACTTTTAAAACATGTATTACAAAAATTGAAAAAAGAAATCAAACCTTTCCATAGCAAACAATTCCAACATAAATAATATACGGAAATTAGAACATCATGTTAAGTTACTTAAACGATTAGACAATCCACCTTGTGATTGGAGCATCATGTTAAGTTACTTAAACCATTAAACAATCCACCTTGTGAATATACTAAATTATATGCAAAGTTGGTGACAGTACAAAGTTGGATGGACGGTCACCAATCTTTCATGCCCTAATCACCATAAGGCTTAGAAACCATAGGTTACTTTTTCTTTTACATGGTACATGGACAAAGCAACCACCAACAAAATGGTTATCACTTTTTTTTTTCAAGGTACAAGGACAAAGCAACCACCAAGATATTTTAAAACCACGTTGCTTAGTTTAGACTAAAACGTAAGGTCTTTTAGGTAGGACTTTATTTTCAATACCAGAACTTCCAAAAGTTAACACGATTAATTGGGAAGACGGTAATTCCTGAAGGGTCACGAATTTAATCATGAACTTCATTGAAGGAATATTGACTAGGAACTCAACGAAATGCGAGAATGAGAATGAAAAACTTTTCAAACAAAAGTACTCTGCTTCTTTTCCTAATTTCGGCGATCGAATCAAAATTCGGGCTCCTTTATTTCACTGTAGAGGACTATTCCCGTCTGCGCGGTGACCTGAACCTGAGCAATCTGCGCAATGGAGTCAAAGCAGCACTATTGAATAAGCGAGTTATTCGAATGTGTCTGGCATTCGATTTCATTGGAACTCTAAAGCTTTTTTTAAGGAAATTCTCGATTCATGCCGATACTATGATATGAGAATTTGGGCTAATTCATTGGAACTCTGATCAATTCACAGGAATCGGGGGCGCTGCCTATTGAATTGCCACATAAAGACTGGCCGATTTGAAAGAGAATTTCAGTAGCTTAATCAATTTGATATAAGATGATCTCGTTCAGTGGTTTTAATTACCGGCCTCAGGGCGATGGCAAACCCAGATATGACATCTCGCGCACTGGTAATAATCGCGAGCCCAGCTCGGGCCGTGATTTTACTCACCCGCCTTCGGGTTATGGCGAAACCGGAGGCGAGCCGAAATATGCCAACTATGAGGGTAACCGCGAGCCGAAATATGCCATCAATTTCAAAAGCATGATATCGGCCTTAACAGTTCTTCTTATTCTGGTTTTGCTTATCTATTTTGTGCACGTTTATGCTAGATGGATTTGGAGACAATTTTTTAGATTTGCAAGACGGAGATCAGCGCCTAGGCGTCGTCGGTTTCATTTTACAGGAGAAGAACCGGCGAGGCTGCGTAACGTAGGGTTGGATTCTGCGGTATTAGAGACTCTGCCCATCTTTCTTTATCAATCACAGAATTTCACAGATTGCCTGGAGTGTGCTGTCTGTCTCAGCGAATTCGAGGAGAATGAGAAAGCCCGGCTATTGCCAAATTGCAGGCATAGTTTTCATGTTGAGTGTATTGACATGTGGTTTCGTTCGCATTCAACTTGTCCCGTTTGCAGAACTGGCGCCCGGCCGGAACAGCCAGTTCTGGAATCCGTTAGAAGAGCTGGTTTCGGTTACAATAGCAGGGCCAATTCCTCCCGCGATCCATGACAATCGGAATTCGGAGAAGGGCAGACTGCAACCTCTGGAGGTGAGGGCAGACCGCTTACCTATCTTCTTGAAAGTAGGTGAAAACAAAACGAAAGGACTCACGGAGTGCTGCTGGTGGGGAAATAAGATAAAGAGAAGGCAGCGGATTAATGAAAAGGCCAAATCACATTCTCTGAGTGGAGGCCCAATGGGCTGTGATTCAACTGGAAGCTGCTAGATAGCTGGGATATATATATATATATATAAGAAAGGAAAATTGCTAGGAAAGAATACAGAGGCTCGTTGAGAGAGGCCGGAACCTGGGGAACAGAGGGTCATTCTTAACAAGTACGTTTGGTTTATCCAACAAACTAACAGCGAAGTTAAGTTAATGGTTGATTTTGCTGTTGGTCCGTTGGTTGATTTTGCTGTTGGTCCGTTAGATGGATCGAACTAACATGTTTTTTAAGTTCAGGTGGAACAGAGGAGATCAGGCTGCAAAGAATTCAATGGGTTGAGAGGCAAATGTCTGAGAAGAGTCAAACACAAAGAAATCGATGGATGAGAACGGATGAGCATGAAGAACAGAGCTATAATTATATACTAGTATACTGATGGTTATAGAAATTAAATGTTTATAAAGATTAAATGGTTAAGAGATAGTTAGGCCAATTATATACTATATACTCATAGTTGGTGGCTGGATCAATTTTATGGAGATTAAATGGTTAAAAAACGGTTTGTAATTTTATTTTGTTTTCATATTTTTTTAGTTAAAATCGTTGAATTATGAGTTATCCATGGGTAGCTACAGGTTACCACTAACATTCTTCCTATTATCCATTTATCAACTATCAATCATTTTTTATATTTTGTTTTTTTTATCTCACATTCTTCTACTTATTTGCTATAAATTGTTGGTTATCCATTCATCAACTATGAGTTATCCATAAATTGCTATCAAATATCCATTGATCAGCTACCTGTTATTTTTTATATTCCTTTTTTTATAGTTATTTATTTCTAATTTTGAGTGCCATAAAATCAATCTTTAGAGTACACTTCTTTCATAGTAAATATAATAAAATATAGTTTATAGTCCAACTCAAAATCTCAAATAAAAACATCTATTCACTTAATTATAAATACATTGATACACAGATTGAGTAAATTGAATACATTGATACACAGATTGAGTAAATTGAAATCATAACATATAATGAGGGAGCAAGTGTGTGATCTGATTTGATTGTTTTAAGTTGAATCTTATAATGCAAGTTTGGAGTAAAGTTGTTATTTTCTGATGATCATATAATAGAATGAGTGAGCAGCAACTCTTTAATTTGATTGATTTAAGTTGATTCTTACAATGCAATCACTTAGTACACTTAGTAATTGTTGTTTTGATTGTGTTCTTGTTCTTGGCTGCTTCAAATCCGGACGAGTTTTTATGGATAATGCTGTGTTTTACCAGTTTATTTTTGAGTTTATGTAAAGTGAAATTGCTTTCACACCAAATTAAATTGTACTCTGATTTTCTATTTGTACTTGGTTGTGGTATAAATCAAGGTGATTCAGGGCTCAAGGAAAAGTTCATTTCATTCAATAAAGTGTATACTTTGATTAAAACAACGAAACATGTATTCATAATCATTATTTTGGAATCTGATTACACTAACTTTCAATTAATTTTATATCTTATAAGTAAATAATTATGTATAAATGTAATTATTAAATTTTAAATTAAATCACAAAATAATTATTCCAATTTTCTTTTGTGATAAGCATATAATGAAAAACTATTTCGTACCATATAAATAAATAATTATGTATAAATGTAATTATTATATTTTAAATTAAATCATAGAATACTTATGTCACTTCTTTTATGAGCATAAGAAAATATATACATATAAGAAAAAGTTGATTGAAATGTTTTCATTTTTTTTTTAATCTTTAATTTTTTAGTCATGAAGGATGTAAAGGAGAAATAAAACAAGTTGGTGTAGAAATCGTGTACTTGTGTTTATCAACATCTCAACAAATAATTTTGTAGATTTATTTGGGTGAATACAAAAAAAACGCTTCCATCATATTACATACAACATTTATTGCATTCCCGAGGACTAATCTCTTTGTAGTTTTATTTGGATGAATATGAAAAGAAAGAAGGGCTTCCATAATATTACTTACAACATCTATTGCACTTCCACTTCCAAAAACTAGGGATGACATTATTAATGAAACCCACGAGATGACCATAACTATTCAACTCCCAAAGACCAATGTCTTTGTAGCTTTATTTGAATGAATACAAAGAGAAACAAGGGATTCCATAATATTACTTACAACATCTATTGCACTTCCACTTCCAAAGACTAGGGATGATGGGAATTAATAGAACCCACGAGATGATCTTAAAGATCATGGTTTATAGAGGCTCCAAACAAAGATTTGCATAAAACCAGCGAATGAGATTGAATTTTATCCATAATCTGCACATGCCACAAACAAGACCATAATGTTGTGTCTGCACTGGAAAGGTAAGATAGTTGCATAAAACCAATGATGAAATTGATTTTTACTAATATATCACACATGGGAATATTTATTGTACCATAGTCATCCATGATTGAAGGGAGTTCCTCCCACATGAAATGACACTTTTGTAAAAGGGAGACAACTCAAGACGAGAAAAACATGGAGATTTGAACCTCGTGGGGTGTATGAAATGCTTAGCAATAGTTTTAACCCTTAAGATAAGTTTAAATTGAGTCCACATAACAGACATGAACCTATAAATGTATAGGATATATATTATTGGTCAATGTTGTGATTGAGTAATAAAGTGGATGTGCTCTAACCATGACAAAGTACAAGCAAGCTCTCTATGGAGAGTCCTATATAAAAATTCATTCCATGCTTTATTAAGATGGCTATTTAAGAGAACTACATCACTTATATTGGTAAGTGAAAACATGCCAATTCCAATGAATTCTTAAGTTGCATGCTTTAAAGCTGCATTATGAATATATCAGGCCATCCTTTGATTTTGTTAGAAACCTTCTAAGCTTGAAATTAGGAAAAACTATTGTTGACAGAAACAAACCATAACTAATTATGAATGTTCTTGTAACTAAGTGCTCTAGAGACAAAGAAATTAAAATCCTTACATAGACTACTATTTTTTTTTGTCAAAGTTATGAATAAAATATCTTTGACTAAAACACCAAACCCTTATTTGTACATACTTCACACAAGCATTTTCTTGGAAGAGTAACAAGGAAAAAATTCAAACACCAAAAATGAAAATGCGGGTTTGGAATATTAGATAACTTAAAATAAAGATCCTAAAGTTCACATGTCAATGGTATATTAAACAAATTGCAAATGCAATGATACAGTTGTCTTTTTCATCCAACCTATAGAGATGTAGCAATTTCTTTTTGCATAGCTAAAAAAAATTACTTTAGAAAGAAAAACATTGATATTGTTGTCTTGCTCATCCAAGTTACTAGATATGTAGAAAATTCTTTCTTCCTAGCTAACTAACAATACTTTGGAAAGAAAAGCGGCTTCACACCCGAAGACTTAAAGTAGATAAATGACCAAAAGCTTTTGAGACATAGAAATTCCTTCTCTATATAAGTAAGTTTCTATTCTGTGTTGCGATGTGAAATTCACATAGTTGAAGTAGCACACAATGGAAACAAGTAAGACAAGAAATGCAAGGGAAAATATTAGAAGTAGACATATATAATTACTTATCTGAATTTTCCTTCATATGTGGTCTTCCTACTTTTCACGGGTTCGACTCTTAGAATCTTATCTTTGAATTTCATCCTCCCTATCACCTTGTTGGCATGTCCTCTACTTGTGATGGTTCAATATTGCTTGGGATTCCAATGAGTGTATTATCAACTCTATGGCTCCCACTTTAGGATAATCCTCCCTAAATAATCCAATGAGTGTATTATCAACTCTATGGTTTCCCACTTTAGGAGCATCCTGCCTAAAGATTATCCTAACGCATCCAATTGATGGAGGTTGTTCTTTAACTTTGTAATTTTCTACATGCTATTTTGTGGGACTTCTAATTATCAAACTATGCTAACGTGTTAACCTGTATTTGTACGTGAAAAAAAATCCTATCTAACCCATCCAATAAATGGAGGTTACTCCTTAACTTCATAATTTTCTACATGTTATTTTGTGGGACTTCTAATTCTCCAACTATGCTAACCCGTTAAACTATATTTACGGTAGAAAACTTGGTAAGGCCTATGTTATTTCTTATTTTCTTAACTTTATGCTTCTTCCTAACTTTTAACTTCTGGGTAGTGTTTGTAGTCTTTATATTTATATATAAAGTTATACAATAGAGTAAACATAAACATATACAACAAAATGTAGATGTCTTTGTATATAGAGAATCTAGGTCCTTTCATAATGTTTAGCTTCTTTATCGTGTTTATATATTATATGTGTATATATGCAATTATATAATAAAGTAAACCCAACAAAGAAGGGAGTTTCTTTACATAGAGAAGGGAGTTGCTTGTAAATTTTAACGTTTTAAATATCTAATTAAAAAATAAATTTAAGTGAAAGTAAACAAAATGCATATAATGTGTAACGTTAATTAACAACTTTAATATCATAACTTCTACTCAAAGTCCTTATAATTTAAAGTTTAAGCGAGAAGGAAAACACATATGGTGTTGGGATTCAAGATACATAACACAATATGGAGCATGTCGTTTGGAAACGTCATGTGGAAAGTAAAAAATTGGCATAGAATTGAATATGCATGTCACAACATATTTCATTTCCAAAATAATTATAAATATATGTACTTGTAAAAATCAAAGGCGATTAATTATTGTATTTTTTGGATTTTGTTAGTCAATTTTTCCATATCCCTAGCTTCTAAAAACAATTTAAACCTTCTTAAGCTCAAGTTACCCATCACAATCCCTCACTAACTTTCTAACCTTCGAACACTCGATTCTGCAATTCCAACAACTATATATTTACAATTTTAACTTTCAACATGAATAAACATTTCACCACTTAAATAATTCTGAAGGTAAATGTGAATGATAAAGTAAAAAATTTACCACTTAAATAACTCTAAATGTGAATACCAAAGCTAATTGGGAATGATGAAGTTATTTGTAGGACAAACTGACAAAGCCTCAATGTGTTGGGCTTGAAGGCACACAAAACAATGCGGCTAACATACAACAAAACTAACATAAGACACTTTTGAAGCGCATTGTGAATACTCAGCTGTATCCTTAAATTATCTTTTGTATGCCCAAGAGGAATCCAAATAATTTTCTTACACTATGATCCGATTTTTCCTAAAGAATATACCTAGATGGGCAGTGGATGTGCAATACTATAGCATTGAGGAATATTCTCATGTTCACCACCATGAAAACACGAATCTTTTTTGTATCTAAAGCTTAAATTAAATGCAACCATGATGTTCAAAGAAATAAACCCAAATGATTAGCTAGGATATAATAGTTGCAAATACTCAAGCGTTGTACTAACTTGAATAATACAAATAGTAGATCTAGTAGCAACAACACAAAGATAAATTTCAAAGTTAGATCCATTAATAGAGAAATATTCCTAAATAAACAAATCACCTCAAACACCATAGGTTCCACCTCAGTTGAGATGACATTCTAGCAACCACCATTATCTTAGTTCACCCTTAGTTTGGTTCTTATTCTATTGAAACAAACTGGTTCTATCTCAGTCACTTCTTCCCCTTATCCTTCCAAACCCAATTTACTCAACTTAAAAATTGTGCAAGGATAAACCCATCTAACAAAAAAAATCCAAGTGAGGTCGAGCACTTGTTTAATTTCCTACTATTTTCTTGGTCTAGAGGTCAAATAACGGGTCTAGATTGATTTAACTTGTTCCTCATTTACATTGTTTCTTAGGCTATATCTAGTTGGTTTAAAACTTTCCAATGTGTGGTTTTAATAAGGAAGGCACATCTCTGATCCATGACTTTATCCTAAGACATATTAGCACACCTACCCAAATTCCAAATTGTAAAGAAAACAAAAATCTCGTTAGACATATATGGGGGTTGGTGATTTAAAATAGGTTTGTTAATCATATTTACAAAATTAATAATTATTTCATTTATGATTTCAAAGGTAGTCTGCCTAAGAATCTATATGGTATACTAATTCTAATTTTCTAACGGGATAGTTAAAAAAAACATTTTTTACTTCTTGAAAATATCATACTTATCATAAAGACTTACCATTCAAACTTTCAGGTCTATTTATGTGCTAAATATTTGATATTAAATGATCAATATGAATGTTTGTAAACTTGTCGTATCCATATAAAATATATGCAAAATTATAACCTAACCTAATATAATCTAATAATTAACAACTAATGATAATTGAATAAGGATTAACAACTAAAATTGGTGAAACAACCTCAAACCAAAAACATGAAATACAACTAAAATAAGCATTGGATCCCAGTGTAACACTCTTGGAAGTTAAACCAAAATATTCAATTGCTTCTAAAGGTATTCAAATATACAATGAATTACTTAAACACATAGAATATCACAATGTACACATGGCAACATTAGATTTATAACTCTATTAAGAGATGATCAAATGCATTGATTACTCCTTCATATATTTGTGATTAAAATTAAGATATAATGATATAACAGTAATGCATGTTTGTATTAACATTCCCACATATACGTATACAAACATTCAACAATTGACATAAAACTAACCCACATAATACATAGTATATAATTGTACCATGAATAATATTGGCGATGATATAATAACAATGCAATATGAAGTCATACATAAATATAATAATACACAACATAAAACAATTTAATACTTACAAAACTAAACATACAAGTCAAACCAATGAAAAATGGAACATGGCGTGAGCACAACAAGCAACAAAGGGAAACAAAGTTATAAACCTATCACTATGTACTATCTATTGAATTGAAATGCAAAATATAAAGGAATCATATTCACAATCAGAATCTCTAATAAAAACGACAAAGAGAGCAACACATACCAGGATTTGGGGCCCTACCAAACTCTGTTTGTGTTGCGGGAAAATATTACAAAGCTGCTAAATTACAACATAAACAATTTCTCACTAACAAAGATCATATTCAAAGAACTATAACATTAATTCCTCACTTCTTATTCACTCCACATGAATATGTCTTTCATGATATAATTTTTTTTTCAGTAAACATGAGAGATAAATTAAAATCTTATGTTGATATGGAGGCCAAAGAAAAATCGAGGGATGCTAATTGTTGACAGGTAACTCTGCCAAATACTATTATGCTTTCCTTGATATTGGAAACAATAAATTAACATTAAATATTAGTCCAAAGAATTAGGTAACTACCAGATGATTGGACTACAAAATTGAATCAAAATTAGCATAGAGTCTGTGATATTCTTTGATACCGAAAAATATTGATAAAGTATTCTCCATGAATAATTGGTGGATAGAGATATCAAAATTCTTCCAATGAAATATCAGCATCCTCTTCTACAAAAAAAACCCATCGCAGGTGCAGTCTACAATGATTTTACTGTCATCAACATCTCTCAATCTTCTGGAAAAAAGGAAAATAATGCAACAGAACCTTTGTCAGATCCTCTTAGATAACTTTGAATGGATCCTATACATTCTTCTTCTTGGAGGAATCATTGCAATAAAATAGAATTTTGGGAATAGTATACATTGTCCCTGTTAATCATCAATGATGGAAAGATAAAGGGATTGATGGGGAGTCACCTGATAAGGGGTAGTAATTAGAGATGGTTGTGTGGTGATTGTGAAATTGGGTGCATTGATTGAAATGATGCACAACAGAGAAACAATTAAGGAATGGGGATAAGCAACCAATTATGTTGTTTCCTATCTAACGATCGTCAATCTTAGAATGGGGTGAAATCATGAAGTTGGGTGTCTATTTTGGGGGGGTCTATGACAAAATCGAATTTGTTTTTACATGTTTCTCAACTTCGAACAAAGAAAAGTTGTANAATGCCCATCAACATGCCCCTGCCAAACCAGTGAAACGTAATCGCGGGCGCCAAAAAACGTTCCACAGTGATCTTCTGTTTGTATATATAAAAACTTCGTTCGGCCGAACAATTATTCGGCCGAACAATTGTTCGGCCGAATAATTCCTCGGCCGAATAAATGTTCGGCCGAAAAAGTATTCGGCCGAAACCTTATCTGGCAAACGGTCTTAGCCGGACGGTATTTTTCCGGCAAACTGTGCAAGCCATTCAATACGAGGCACGGCGTCAACTTTTATCGTTCGGCCGAAAAAACAAATATTCGGCCGAAAAATGTTAAATTATTTCGGCCGAAAAATATTGTTTGTTCGGCCAAACAATATTGTTAGTTCGGCCGAAAGATTCTAGAATATGATTTTGAAGGTGCATTTGTCACGGAATAGACACCCAACTTCATGATTTCACCCAATGCTTCTACTGTGAAATGGTCGCCACATTTGTTAATGGCGGCGATGAGGGTTCTTGTGGCCAAATAAAGTCGGTGGTACTACTTTCCTGCTCAAGATCAAAAATTCAATGTTAAACACATGGTGTGTTGTAGATGGGCCATTAATAAAAAAGTGTGGCAAAAAATGGTTAGGAGGATAGGCGACGAATTTGGATTCATGCGTGGGAAACTGGCCAGCAGTAATGTAAGATAATCAGCAAGTAATTCAAAATTGAAGATGCAAAAACACCTAATGAAGTATGGACCATATTGGAAGGACTCTTGAAGAATTAGGATGTGTTATGAGGAAATCAGTCAGAGAATGATCTCATCACTTTGAGCCCAAGAAACTTCAACACAATCCAGTATTTATTCACCAAATTCAAATAAATATTGCTTCAACTCAAATTATGTGGCATATAAAGAAGGAAGAGCACGTTATTCTCTCGATTCTGTCCAAACTGGGCCAAAAATTCTTGGCAGGGAGCTGCAGACATTGAAATCAAAGTTTCAATCTCTGTGTTGAGAAGGTAACAAAAATGTGGATATGCCATATTCATTGGGCTTGGCTTCAATGGCTAATCCAAGAGTAAGGTATGGATTTGAAATGAATTAAAGGTTGAAGGATATCATGTTTACATGACCTTGTGACATGGCTTATATGCCACTCTCTCTTACATATTCCCTGCTCCTTATCAACCCTTCTCTATATTCCTCTTTAACCATACTCCACATAATGGAGGCCATGATTTCTCCCTCCTTCGCATCAACTTGTTTGATACCTTCACTCATGTAGCTTGCCTCGATGACATGCATATAATACAAAGAGTAACAATTGAGGAGATGAATTAAGTGGCAGGTGAGAGAGAGAGGTTGGAAGCACATTATTTCTCTCAAGGTGCGAGGAGGGATCAGATTCATGTTAACGCTATGATAGATGCAAATTATAACTTGAATAATGTTCAAGTTGAATTGTTCAATCTATCTAAATGGCATTAACCCAATGGAATACTTCAATTGGACATTTTCTGGGATTCCCTTGGAAGTTTATTTTCTTTGGTTTTGTGTTTCTTGTTCATCGTTGTTTCCTTCGACAAAGGAAATTTGCTGATAGTTGTAACCCGTTTATTTAGTTGAGTTTGGTGAATATCATATAAAACACACATTCTTTAAAGTCAAATCCAAACAACATTCGACCTCTATTGAATATTAATGAATGCAATTAATCATACAAAACTGATGGAAAATAATCATATAAAACTTATTCTCAATGGATCAAAAGGAAACTCAGGAAGATTTTGTTTTCTTCAACGAGATTTGGTAGTAACCACTAGATTTAATTCTTTCACGGCAATTGTATTTCCTTCCATTGGTTTGGTGAAACGTGCAACCTTTCCTTATAACATCGAAGCTTCTTGATGTAAAAGGTATCTTCCTGAAGACCGCTATACAATATGTGCAACAACAATGTTTTTATCAAAACTATTAGCCAATATATGAACTTCCACCAATAATCTCTTAAAAGTATTCATGCTTAAAATTTTGTTTGACTTCTGAAATGAAGTCCTAATTTAATCTTCCCTTTGATTTCATAGTGGCATGATTTGATTTTGTTTTCTAGATACTCAACAAATTGTGGTAAGTAGTTTACAAATGGCGTCGATATCTGGGTATATACATTAGTTGGTGCCTATATTGCGCAGTTTCCTTGGAGGACAGATCATAAAACAATTTAAGTGAATGTTTTTAATACACAATTTGTAAATGCGTTTTGGTTTGATGAGCTATTCTCTTTGTAATTGTCAATTCTACACCAAAACGTGATTCATATACTCATAAAAAACATGTGTAAAGTTAATCAACTCCATTAAAATATATAAAGTATGAAAGAACATGCCACGTTTATGTAACTCATAATTCTAGAAAATGGAAGTGGGAACATTAAGTGACTCCAAATTTCAAAATAAAACTAACTCTTCCAAATTTTATTAATATACTAAGAACATTTTCCTTTTCTTCAAATCTTTATGGATAAATGAGTAGTTTTGTGTTAAATTTGCAAAATCTTGTCTTTCAAGAAAAATAATTACAACAATAGTTATGTTGCCATTTTTATTTTTCAACTCACAGATTTTATCTAGCTTTCCTAAGTTTCTAGCGTCAATTTTAAAAAATTGCTATTATGATTTTGCTACTTAGATTTCAAATTTACTGTTTTGTTTGCAAATTTTGCAATTTTGATTTCAATATGTTGAAGTCTTTGTTTCTAAAAACAATTTCTAAATTACATGTCTTCACTTAAAGCTAGTGCTATGGAAATTGCTATTTGCAAACTTGATTTCAATACGTTGCATCCTTAGTTTATGGACATAGCTTGTAAATCACATGCTGCTTTCCGCTCTTGTTAATCTTACTTTAATACTAGTGAGTAAAATTCAATGTCACATTCTAAAATAATGACTAACATAAAGTAATGATTAAAGGTACACCAAAAGAAACATATATGAGTAACATAAAGTTAGACTAAAAGTAAACCAAAAGAAAAATATAAACCTAGTCAAATTATTTTGAAGTTACAAAAATTCAATGTGTAATGATTTACAATTAGTTTCTATTTTATTCAACAAAGAATAATAATATTGTCACCTTATATATTTACACTTCTAGGCGTTCTTTCCAGAGGTCAGGTTTGAGAACATTGTTCATCCTTCGTTGTCCCTCAGCCCAACCAACGTTTGCCACATGTTTCCCTCTTTCTTACAAATAAAATTTTCACATGTCATCCCTCCTTCAAATGGATTGTGATTGCATGCCCGTGTCCTCATCCTCCTTATCTGCTCAGGTTGTCATAGTGCTAATCAATTCAGACTTCACAGAGTTTCTCTCCTTTAGAATTAGAAATGGAATAGGTTGCTGAAAACTTGAGATGAATACAAAGATTGTGAATGAAGATGAATACTGGAACTAAGATTTCGAATTGAACCCTGTGAGACTGTAATAATTCCTCTGATGTCATATCACTTCTCCTTCTTACTATCGCCTGAAAAATGGAAATTGTTTTTCTCTTTTTGTTGTTTCCAATCAGATACCACAAACACTCACGCAAATAATCCAATGAGTATTCTGACGTATCTTGGATATTTTGAAACATAGTTGTAATAGGTTCAAAAACAATTTCATGGAGAAACCTCTCTAGGATTATGATATGTCTTGCGATACCTTTCTCTACATTCATTCCATGATGACCTCTTTGAGCCAAAACAACTCTATCTCTCTCTGACTTACTCCTTCCCGTATCAAGTTTGTTGCGCTACTCAGGTCTCGTGATTTCTCAAGGACCCACACTTTGTGTGGGGAAGGACTTGACATCTCTCCACTGCTCTGATAAATCTCTTAGGAAAAAATTGTCTCTTTCTGGGCCATTACTTCTACCTAAACTTTCATCCAAACTCCTAACCTAATGTCCTCTTTGTACCATTAGAATATTACCCTTCCTTTCTAAGTTGTTGCTTATTCCTAAACTTCCTTTTGTGCTTCTTACCTACTGTCGTTGTCCCATCGAAAAAAATGCCCTGAAAATTTGTATTAAGTGCACTTGTTTCATATCCAAAGGAATCTCTATCATTTGACGACTGTGCCCTATTATTTGCAGCCAAATTGACTTGAGGAACATGAAAGTTTCCATTTTGTAAAATTAACTGATATAGAGGGATTTATGTTCATTGTTTGAACCTATCCTTAGATGCACCTCAAACTACACAATTGTTACCATGGGAGACTTGATCATTTGAATATGATGTATTCCAGTTACTATGTGATACTTGGTCACTATTCCCTTGGAAATATGGATGACTGCCAACCTAAAATTCATATATAGACATACATATACACATACAGACCCTGTGAGTTTCAAGGGGCTACGCCCATAGTATTGTTTCATGTATACGTAGGGATCAATAGTAAGGATGGAGTTACAGCTAAGGTACGGGTATGCGTGCTCTCCATACTCTGTGTTGAACATACCTATCAATTAGTCATTATTATTTGTCAACATAGATAAACAATCAATTACGAATATCTACAAATTCTGAAATGAAATCCTCGATTCTAAGGATTTAAAGATCATACTAAGAATATGATTATAGAAACAAAAAGTATTTGATATGTATGTGATACGCACTGTCAGTCTGGTGATCATTGTGAGTAACGAAAGAAACAATTTCTCGTGTTGTTAATGGAGGTCCAACTTGTGCCAAAGTCAAAGAATGAATTAGCAGCAGTAATGAAGTCACTGTATGTATATAATTCTCTTCCTTGGAAGCTAATATGAGGAGGAAGATATGATTCATCATTCGAAACCATGGGCCTGGACTAATGATCATGTCGAAATCGCATATGATTCAGGTTCCATGTTGAAGGGAGCCTCCAACGGCCACGCGCTACTCGAGTCAAGCAAAGTGGGACAAGGCATTTCGATGGTGATTTCCATTTGTGTTTTTACTCAAAAGTAGGATTTGATTTCTAACAATGTTTCAAAAATCATCGGTCTAGCTAATCATAATTCACCACATGTTTCCTCCATATCCTCCTTATAATCTTGGTTAATCCCGATGTTCGCCATCAACCTCATTTGGACATCTTTGGGTTTGTTTCACTCCGGAGGTGAGTTTCTGGAACACTTTTGGTGTTAAACACTATTTAACATATATGTTTTTTTAATTACATCTTTAAATTTTAGCAATTAATTTTTATTTTATTGAACTCATGTTAATTACGTCGATAGACATTTTTCCTTGAGGTTCTCTTTAAAATCATTTTTCCTTTTGTTGTCACTCTAACCAATAGTAATTCACCATGTGTTAACTTGTTATTGGTTAATTTATTAGAATTTTGTGCATATTCATTGCTCATTTGTCCAGCTCGTTAGAATTCGGGAGTGGAAACTGGTAGGAAACTGAAGGCCCGCTTGATAGTATGCTCCATACTCCCTCTTAGTCTGAAAATTCCTAGCGGGGAGTTGGCTGGAGCTAACTGACTACCTCCTTTCTGTGCGTCAAACTGTAATGATGGATCTAGAACTGTTAACACACTAAGAACCACAACCATCTCATTCTTGTTCACGTGGAAATTTACAGGTGGGTACTAACAACTCATTTCCTGGTAATGTACTAAATTGTTCATGCATGAAACCTCCTTTTGTGGGGGATCAATGAATCAATGAATGGTCATGTATAACTGGGCAAGGGATATAGGGATTTCTCATTCCTTAAGTTATTATTGTCACCATTGATTTGGAAGAATATAATACATTTCATTTAATGAATGAATAACTCCAATTATATGTGAAATTAGCACAACCACTTAATTTATGGTTGGAGAACTTCGAAAGTTAAGTACCACAAAATTATACATCATTCATGCTTCCATTCCACTACAAAGTATATGTTATCCATTAATGCATCATCTAACAATTATCTATAATGAGTTGTTGGTTATTCATTCATCATTTAGCAGTTCTCCCTACATCCAGTACCTGTTATTCATTCATTAGCTACCAGTTATTTTTTATATTCATTTTTCTTATAATTGTTATTTTGAATTTCAAACAATCACCATAGAATCATTTTTTATAATTTTTTACTTTGAATTTCAAATGATTGCGGTATCTAGATAGGACACTTGTCTCATCCCTGTCCATAGATGAAAAATAATAGATGGTAGTCCACCTCAAAATTCTATGATATTAAAAGCAATCAACACATAAGCAATAATTAATTACATTATTTATGAGATGCAAATCTGCCATCAATATTTTTTAATTTCTTTACCGACTCTTTTAGTTAATGTGTTACTAAACTTTTTCAAAAACTTAGAAAATGAAGTCGCTAATAAATTTCAATAACAATAATACATAATGCAATATAGAAAATGAAGCATAAAAAAATAAAAAAATTAAATATATAAAAAAAACTAATGCAAACATATTTCTTTTGACGTGGTTCCCAATATTTTGTGAGAATCTAAAAAAAATTCATTTATCACCATGTCATACATTTGGGAACCTTTTACATATATTTATATATATATGTTCCACTGCTTTCTACTTACAAAGCTTAATTATATTTACCCACTTTGATATTGTTTCAATCATTCTCGCATGACTCTCAAAAAAAAAAAATCATAATGCGAAATTGTACTATTGTCAAATTTTAAAACCTCTTATCCATTTATAATTAGTATATTGTTATCATTAGATTTATTTTCTGTCTTTCTTATAAAAATATTGTTATATATCTTCAAACCTTAATATTTACATCATAGAATGAATATACGAAAATTTTAAGAATCCATGGTAAGACGTGTTTGCTAAACCTTATTAATTCTTAAAATGAGAACTAAGACCCTTGGAACTTTCTCCCTAATGTAGAGAATACAAGTATTCCATATGTAACCGTCATCCTTCCTTTCTAGTTCAAGTCTTTAAGTGATGTAAGTTTTCGTTTGTTTGTTTCATCGTGCTTTTATATGACATATGTATTGTAACTAATGATTCCAATTATAAATGTATATGTTAATAAAATAAATACATATTTTTCAATATTATATAACAATTACAAGGTATGTATTTACAACTCACATTGGTCTTTTTGTTTCTCTTCTCTTCATGGGTAACCATTTTGTACTTTTTGTTCTCTTATCTTCATCTATTTCTCTACATCTAGCATCATTATTTAAGGAATCTCCACCAGAATCCATAATAAACTATATATATATATATATATATATATATATATATATATATATCTTACAATGACACACTACTAAGTATATACAATCCATCTAATAAAATATATGCATAATTTGACATGAGCATTCAAATATACACATATAAGATTAATATATGAAGAGATGTATAGAGTAGCCATTTAGCATTGTTGGCTAGCCAAGGAGATGTTGTGAAACACCTTATTAGCAATGGTGGTTCACATTGCATGATCAAACAATTTGGATATACCTCCTATTGAATGAACATGCTAGAGTGATAGTTTCAAATACATACTTGAGGTAGCCAAGGAAAAGTGTATATACTCAAGTCTGAAAACTAGTAAAAATTTTGTTCTACACTAGGTATTTTGTTATACATAGATTCCTAACTTGTCTTATATAAGAGAAACTTGTTCAATATTTAACCTTTGTTTCTCTAAAACTACACTACCACATCTCTCCATCCATAGTGTTCGGTTGATTAATTCAATTTGACAACAATGTTTGTGCTTTGTTGATTAATTTATACAAAACTGATGAAGTTAACCCAAAAGTATAAATGGAGAGATGTTTCCAAATAAAATAAGGTTAAAACACAAACACTGTGTTATGTACCATAATAGCATAATTGGAAATTAAAAGCATAAATAACAAAATAAAGAAATATTTTATTATGAAGATACATAATTACTATAAGAATAAACAATTGCAAATAACAAATATCACAATAACAATATCTTTATTTAATGAAAGAAATGTCCACTTTCCTCCTCAAGGGGGAACACTCCAAACGAAGTCAAGAAGCGATTACAAATTATTTGACAAGACATCTAGTTTCATTACTTCTACTCCTATATATAGTTTCTGGTGAACGAACTTCCTAGTAATCCTTCTCAGTGAAGGAACTTTCTAGTAGATGGAACCTTCTAGTAAGTACACTTATTACAAATATTTCTTTCACACTATAGATACTTTCTTCTATTAAGTCCATTTACAAATATTTCTTTATCTATTTTATTGGTATTATTTAATATAGATGGTCTCAATGCATAACAACCAATTGATTAAGGGGGCTAGGGTAGGACCCTAACATGCGCCCCCCCCCCCCCCCCCCCCCCCACCAAAAAAAAGCAACATTATCCTTGAGGATAGAGATGTGTAAATTGTTGAAGTAACTATGTTAGTCCATATGTAACATCCTTAGGATAGGTATCTTTCCACTAGATAAAGACCTCTTGGATGGTGAAATAGAGGAGACGACATTCCCATTTGTTGTGGATGACCTCAAATTGCAAACAAATGGAACCTTCTTCATCCAATTGTTGAAGGCTAGTTTGAATATGATAGTGATAACCAACTACTTGCTTCAAGAAGGAGACATGAAAGATCGGATGAATATTAGAGTGGCTAGGTAACTCTAGTTTGTAATCCATGGGGCCCACCTGTTTGAGAATATTATAGTTCCCATAAAAATTGTGGCAAGATTTTGGTGGAGGTTATCATATAGTTTTGTAGGAAAAGAAATACCTGCTCCGCTTCATCAAAATGGATTTTGGAATGTTATAGATCATCTTGTTGCTTCATTCTATTCTGATCCATTACTAGATAATTCTTGGGAGTGTGGAGAATGTGGGCCAAAGATGTGAGTGTGTTGTCAACTTCCTGTATCTCAGAGAATCCTAGTAAGTAGGATAGTACAGAATGGGGGTTTTTGGCCCTAGAAATATTCAAAGGGATTCATTTGAGTGGCAGTATAATAAGATTCATTTGAGTGGAAGTATAATAAGTTGTATTATACCATGATTCTACTAAAGGTAACCATTGATCCCATTGGATTGTCACTCTAACATAAAGAAAAAAAATGCTTCCAAACACTTATTGATAGCTTCACTTTGACCATCTATTTGGTAGTGATAGTAGTGTTGAGATTCAGTGAGTTCCCTAGAGATGAAACAATTCTTGTCAAACATTTCTAGTGAAGGCGAGGTCATAGTGTATGATAATAGTCAGCGAGATTAAAATAAAAGATGATCTACCGTATAGGCCTTAAAAGGGTGTTGTAAGACACAAAATGAGCAACCACAACCATGATAACAAACTTATTGCGAAATTTTGGTAACCCCACAATGAAATACATAGAAATGCCAATCCATATTGCAATTTGAAATGGAAGTGATTGATGTTCTCCTGGAGGTATCGTGGAGGTTTCATAGTATCCTCTTTATGTCTTTGACAAGTATCACATTCAACAATAAATGTGTGTTTTCTTCTTCATGGATTCCTACAAAATTGATCATTTGATCCTTTCATATGTTGTATGAAATCCTAAATAAGCTGTTGTTGGGGATGAATGGAGCTCAGATAACACATGTGATTCCAATGACAATTTCTTATCCAAATATAGGCACCCTTTATAACAAATATGATTATTATTCCAAGTGTATCTTGGATATGCATGGGGTTCCTATTAAAATTGTTGTATCATGATAGTAAGTGTGGGATCTATCAACTATTCATTACAAACAACATGCATCTAGTCTATGATAAAGGAAAGGGAAAAGAGGGAAACTTCTTCCTAAAACTGTCAACATAGATCATATTCTACCACATTCTCGTTTCCCCTCTGATAAATTATATCACACTCATATCCTATCATTTTGGTGACCCTTTTTTTTTCTCCAAGAAGAATCTTCTTTGTTCGATAAAGTATTCATGTTGCAGTGATTGGTTTGATTTAGAAATGGTTCCCAAGTAGGTACAGATTCCATATCTACATAGCATGTAATATGTCCATTATCTATTTCTCATAAGTTTATTTCTCAAGTGCCACTCACAGACTCATTGTTTGTTAATAAAATCCAATGGTCCTCATTCTTGCATGAGGACTTCTCTAAGGCCTTTACCTAACACATCACATTATACAACAAAAGTTTTAGTGAAGTCAAGTAAAGAAGGTACCTGAGTGGTACACATAGCCTCCTTTAAATCTGAAAAATCCTTTTCTTCCACATCATTCCAATTAAAAACATTTTTTAGAAAATATTTGAGTGGGGTCGTTATCTTACCATAGTTATGAACAAAAATTTTGTAATAGCTCATGAGACTAAAAAAAACTCCAAATATTTTAATAGTTTTAGGGCAAGGCCAGTCCTTTATTACTGGAATTTTCTTTGGATCCACACTCAAACCCTCCTAATTGACAATATGGCCAAAATATTCCACTTTAGAGATAATGGGGCAAGGATAAGAACTAGTATTGGGTAGATGGAATAAGCAACTAGCGACTCTTGAATGATATTTTCAATTTCATTTTTGGGGAAAATGGATGGCGATATAGGCATACTTTGGGTGTGAAGCTACTGAATATGAGTGGAATGGAATGATAATGCTCACCATGGGAAGAGGGTCATCCTTCGGGAATGTAAAAGATATATTAGGGCTTGTTTAATACTAACTACATGTTAAAAGGAATGGGTTGAGAAGGGATTTGAAAATCTTGAATGTCATGGTATTGAGCCAAAATTATTGAATGGCCTTTTTTAGGAATCTTTTCCATATGATGTGAACTAATAATCTTTGGATATGTCATGTTGTAATTCCTTTGAGAGTGTAGTTATTCCCTCCATGTTGAAAACTCATGTATAAGACACTGAAATCCATGGTAAAAGGGGCTAATGTTTATAACCATTTGACACTCAAGACAATATCATAGCTACCCATGTCACAAGAAAACATGTGGGTTTTGAGGGAATAATCACTCATTTGAAGCTGCAGATTTTTACAATGAGCCCCACATTTCATAGGCCCTACATTCTCAATCATTATTTCAAATTTGTTCACATAATGGATATAGTTGTGTGTTTCTTGGGTGACCCAACAATGAATAAATTTATGTGTTCTACCATTTTCAATTAAGATGTTGACCTTGTGATGTTTGAGGTATCCAATTAATTTGATGGTTTGGGGGGGAAAAATGCCAATGAAGGCATGCAAAGAGATCTAGAGTTCCTCCTTTAATAGATTAGGCTTGGGAATTTCTTCCATAGGTCTATGAGGGATTTCATCGATACTAGTGTTAATTTCCTCATTATAAATTTGATTTGAAATGGCCATAAATATTTTTTTTCTCCTTATTACATTTATGTCCCGGGAAATATTTCTGATTGTGTTTATGGAAAATACCTTTGAATTGGAACTTTACCATTTTAGCTCAAGTTATATTTTGGATCTTGAGAGGTAGAAAGGATGAAGAAGGATTAATTATTTGGATTATTATTAATCCTCTCTTCGACCACATAGCCTAATTGTCTATTTTTGTAGCTCAGGAGGTATTCATCACTCTAGTAGTGCATGGGGGACATACCCAGGGAAAACTGCACCTGGTTTTATGAGTTTAGGATCCTCGCGGACCAATCCCTATAGTTTAGGAACCCACTCTGAGTGCCACTATAAGTCTCCTTCAGTAGACCTTGGTAGGTAAGCAATCATGTTCAGTTATGCTCGAGTTACTATCAGTTAGATCATAAATAGTTAGCCTCGCACGAGTTTGCATGATTGAAGAGAGTGTGGGTTCCTTTTCTCACCTACCCTCATCAACTAACTGATTGAAGACTAAGTTAGTTATCCAGAGTTGCATTACTGAGCTCTAGTGGTGATTTTTCCACACTGAGTTATCTCAAGAGTCAGTCTGAGTTGGTAGATTCAAATCCTACATTTAGAATTTGAATCCTCCTATATGTACAACTAGTGTATTCCATATTATTTATTGATTCATGAATATAATCATATTATTGCAATTTTGGCTCCATGTGTGAGAAAATTTTGTTTGATTAATTAAACGGTCTATTGCTAAATTCCTCTGTCTCTTCTCCAGCATTCTCTTCCACTTGAAATCATGTAGGATGATGATCCTATGCTTCATAGAATTTAACATGGTATCAGAGTGGGTATCCATTCCTTCTTCGAACCTCGAAAACTTCCATTGATGCACCAAAAGCTATTGAGATTCGATATAATTCCTGGAATTATTGCATTGCTCCCTCTATATTATATCTAGAGAAGTATATCTAGGTGTGATGTACTCATATAAAGTGCACATGTCGAAGTGGAAAGTGTTTGAGCTAAATTGATTCAAATCAGAGTTGATTTTGTAGGTAAATTTCAACAACAAAATTTGAAAATCACAGCCAACTTTGAAGAGGTACCACTACCTCTACAAATAATCTTATAGGGCCTACCATATATTTTTTTAAAGGTATTTCCATGATATGAAATTATTTTTTCATGGAATTCAATTTGAGTCTCTCGTTTGAGAGATATGTCCAGTTGAACATAGAAGGTTTGCAACATCTCACATCCATCAGTAACCTCTATTTCAGCTTGATATTTCTCACTCTAGATGATGGGATAGGTCAAGTTCCTTATATGATTTGAAATATCTCTTCGATATCTTAAATGGGTCTTCGAAAATCAAATTACATTGACTACAGAAGACTTTGTGATTGAATTGGAAACATGACATCAATCATGTTTTTTTGAGGTTTTATTTAAAATTACATACCTGATTGGATTTACATGTACAACTTCTTGGATTCAAAGTTGTTCCTAAATTTGAAGAATAAAATAGTAGAAACCTCTATTTTACAACTTCAAAATGGATCTAATATCAGTTCCCCTTTCATCACCAATCAATTATGTTGAGTGGCAATTGAAGATGGTTGCATATCTTGAGAGCCATGATCTCATTGATGTGTCTTTTGGAGAAGGTAGATAATATTACAAAGATTAAAATGATTGGCTAGATGATGGTGAAAGAGCATATGCAAGAATGTGTATTGCAATGACTCCTAATATGTTTTATCTCATGGAATCTATTGAATATCCATTCGCACTATGGAGAAATCTAGATAGAGCATTTGTGTGTAGAAAAAAGTAGATAATACCTAGAGAAAATACAACACCTCCTCAAGTGTTCTTCCTTCAAATGTATCAGACTCAATTCTCTCTGATGAAGTTGTTCAAGATGAATAAGAAGAAGAATCTTCAACTCAATCAATTCGAAATGTTGAAAGTCTCCTTCCAGTGACTCCTTCTCTTGTTGCTCCATAATTTTATGAGATATCTAATAGCTCATATTGTCATATATTTAATTGAGAATAAGAAATTTGAACCTCCATTTTTTAAGAAAAAATATCCTTCCATCCTACTCAGTCATTCTCCAGTGATTCTTCTATTCTAAATTATGTGCAAAGTTTGCTAGTGAAAGCTCAAGGAGGTGAAGAGAAATTCGATTCCTCTTTCTCAAATATTGTTGTTGGTGTGCATAAAAGTGATACTTTGAATGTTTTGAAAGAAATATCATATTTTAGGAGTGATCCATTCACCCTCATTGATCTAGTGCTTCCAGCAAATTCCTACATGATTGCTTACACCAATACTTAGATTTTTTTTAAGAAGGAGAACATAGTGCACCTTCCATCTTAGTGGCACACTTGGAACCTTTATTCCTTATTCTTGGATCTGATATCACCTTAACAGGTTCAATTTTCAAGTTTCAAGAGCCTCCATTCATTCTTGTAGTTGTTCTCATCAATTTTCGTTTGAAAAATCAAGCACCTCAAGTCTCCTTAAAAAATTCTACTGCTGGGGAATCTATATGAGTTTCTTCTCATGAGTTTCCTAATGTGATGGATAGTGATTCATTGGATATTTTGGAAGCTATATCATATTATGGAGATCAATAATTCTCTCTCCATGGTCCCAATCTTTCGCCTCCTTCCTACATGATCACATGCACACTTCCTTAGAGTGATAATAAATTTGGAGACATCATGCATTCGCTTGGACACTTTCTCCTCACACCTAGAGATTATTTTACCTCACATGGTTCAATGTTCAAGGAAACAACACCTCAGTTTTTTGTGCTTACCTAACATGGTTTGAATTATCAAGAAACTTTTCTCTCTCATAAGTGCACCTTAGTTGAGCAGATTCATGTTCTCTAGTTACTATTAGTTAGATCACAATCAGTTATCCTAGTGCCAGTTTGCATGATTGAAGGGAGTGTGGGTGCCTTTTCTCACATAGCCTCATCAACTAACTAATTATAGACTAAGTTAGTTATCAAGAGTTGAATTAGTGAGCTCTAGTGGTAATTTTTCCACACTGAGTTAGCTCCGGAGTCAGTCTGAGTTGGTGGATTCGAATCCTATATTTAGCATTTGAATCCTACTACATGTACAACCAGTGTATTCCATATTAATTACTGATTCATGAATATAGTCATATTATTCCAATTTTGTCTCCATGTGTGTGCAATTTTTTTCTGATTAATTGAACATTCTATTGCTAAATTTCTCTCTCTCTCTCTCTCTCTCTCTCTCTCTCTCTCTCTCTCTCTTTATCTCTCTCTCTCTCTCTTATGCAACATTCTCTTCCATTTAAATTCATGTAGGCTCATGATCCTATGCTTCACAGAATTTAACATTAATGGAAGGGAAGGTAGGTGGAGGAGGATGGAGAGTAAGTTGGGCCTTTTTTATTTGATCATTCATCACTTTTTTAGGTTCTATAGCTCTTTGAGTGGAATCCAACCAAGTAGTAGGATGATCCATTAATACTTGTGCACATATCTCTTCTTTCAAACCACCGATGAAACATTCCTTGTAAAAAAATTAGACACGGCTTCAATATAGATGATTAGTTGTTTAAAAGGTAATATGAAATATTCATTTGTGGCAAGTTGTTTGATCTTGTCAGTTTCCCAAATAATGAGGGTCATTTAAAAAATATTAATAGATATTGGAAACAAAATGTGTCTAAGCAATATAACCCTTGTAGGATTTCTTCTGCCATTGCTACGATTGCCAATTTTCAAGATCTAAATATAAGACAACCACTCTAAGTTTCACCACTCATTTGTGATGCCATGCAAATAAAAGTAATGTTCCATTTGAGTGACACATCCTATGAAAACCTATCAAATTTGGTGAAATCAACTTTAGGAATTTGGTGCCACATGAGAGTCATCAAATCATTAACAAGTTGAATGGAGTGAGGCCCATGAGGATTGGATGAATAAACTCATTCCTTGTCGGATGTTTGTTCTTGTTATTCGGAAACAAATCATGTGACTAGAGCGAGAACACCAACATACTGAATTAGGTGATACTAGCATATATGACTTTATTAGAAGGAATAAAGGACTCACACTCATGCTTAAGACCACATACGAATTAATAACAAGTAAATATAAATTAAGAGAGATGAAGAGAAGAAATATTGTGCCCCTTTTTATGATGTTATATCCAAGTCACTCATTATTTTCTCAAATTTACTCTAGATTGCTCAACCTTAATCCTACCAGAAAAATAGAACCAACCTTCCTCAAACCAATTTAATAATAGTAAAGAATGTTATTGGATTGAAAGATGAAAATAACATAAACTTACTAATTATATCTAATTTAAAAGACAATATTTTTTATGCTAAATATCAGTAACAAATTGACTCAGAATTTGGGGCAGGGAAATATGTCAAATATCTATTAAAAAGTGAAACGGAGTGCAAAATATACCTCTTCTCTTCTAAAACACCTTAATGAACCTTGTCTCCTCTACTAAGGCACACCAACAATGCCTTTCCAATCCACTCAATATATAAAAGGGAGAAAGTACTTGAGGCCAGTAGTTTCAATCTGTAGGGATATAAATGTTCAATAGTAATGGTTGCTAATGGAAGGAAATGATAGGTGTGATAGTGAGTGATTCTTTCAACGTTACTTCGATATGATAGGTTTTCCTCCTCATTAATCCATTCCATTTCTTTTTATGATTGAAGGAAATAATTGAGAATGGTTACCAAGTGCTTCAAGGAGTTTGAATTGAGCAAGTTAGTTTGTGGAAATTCCTAAACTCCCTCATTTTCAATATATATAAATATATAGATAGATAGATAGATATTATTATTTATGGAATTTACACCTAAATCAAGGGAAACATACAAAATTGTACTTTGTTCAAGGTTAAAGAGAGAATGGTTCAATTCTTGTTGGTTCATAGGGTGAAAATATGCTCTTTTTGAGGTTGGAAGTCTTTAGAATGAATGGGAAAGAGTTGGGTTTTCACTTCTAATACTTAGGGAAACCAATAAGATCTAAATAATAGGCTCTTCCATTAATAAATATCCATTTTGTGATCGTCTCATGACACTTTGAGTGTCATATTTTTTATCCATCGTCAAAAACAAAGAAGTATTAATTTGATCTATAACAAATGCCCCCTAATGTGTGAGGTCAAAAGGGAACCTGAAGGCTAAAATACATGGTCGATATTCCAAGGTTCTTAGTTTCGTCAGAGTACCTAAAACAAAAACATAGGTGTTAGAAAATATTTTCCATGAGATGGATATGTCCATTCTCAAAATGATAGAACATGGCCACCAAATAGTATACACTGTAGATCCATGACATATATTAATGTTGTAGTGATCATGGCCATGAAAGAATACATGGTGGATCCATGTGATATATAGGTAGGTCATGACCATGAAATTGATACATAGGGGATCCATTCTAATCAGGATATCATGGCCATGAATAGATACATAGTGTATCTATGATAATCAAGAGACCATAGCCACCGATAGGTACACAACGGATCTATGTCTCACCATGATTCAAGTGAAAAATATGTAGCTAAACTTAGTGATGATTCCATCAATGGTACTAGTGTCATATGAGGTGTGGGACAGTCTTGTGCAACTAGACAAATAGAAAAAATATGAGGATGTTAATTTTGGACCAAGGTCTTCCATCCAAACCATCAAAAGGTACAAATCCTACCCATGTGAATAAATGAGATGAATTCAAACATGGGTGAACTATTCGATTATTGTTCATTGATGTATATTGTTAACAAAAATAATGTTAATATTTTAAAAATTTTTACACCAAAAACAAAAGGATCTTTGAAAGAATAACAAGCACAACGGAACAAAAGAGAACACACATATTTATCCTGTGAAACCCTCATGGGGAAGAAAACCAAGCAAAACCAACTGTATATAGACTTCAACCAAGTACAGTGTAAGAACCAAAGAACAAGACTAGATTGTTTCCCCTCCTCCAGATGGAATGTCTCTTCTCTCTCTAGTGAAAATTCTTGAGTGTTCTTCTTGTCCAAATGAGGGAATTACCTCTCATAGTTATACTAATCTATTGAGAGGCCTAATAACCCAACTGTGATGACTTCTCCTTGATTCCAGGGACTACTTTCCTTAGAAGACTCAAAAATACATTTTAATAATAATTTTGTGGGTACTACTGACCTGACTCACAATGGAGTTTTTACCTCAAGACTTTACATGACCAAATACATCAATGACATACCTAGTTAGAGGAACAACATCTTCGGAAGGGGTAATAAAAATAATAATAAAAAATATAATATCTTCTGCATTTACATTTATTTAATACTCCCTCTTAACAAGGAAGGTATTCTATAATACAACAACACATCTGTACAACTGACTGGTGAAGCTATATGTCATAGGAAGTTTTTACAATTACATAAACATCATCATCATCCATGGAACATCATCATTATGGACATCTCTATCATTTGGTATTGTCTGGAGCATCGACATCATCTATGGTATCATCTCAAGAATCATCTCTGACTTGATCTAGATAATCATCATCTATGGCATCATCTCGAGCATCATTATTTATGGAATCATCTCGAGCATCATCATCATCCTGAGCATCAACATCATCTCAAGCATCATATTTGGTGTCATATCGAGCCTGATTAGCTCTTGTACTGAATGCATGAACTCATCCACAAGTGAATGCATGACCACTCTCCATAAGAGAGTACTATCATCCGCATGACCATCCTTAGCCAATAAGTTCTAGGACCACTCTCATCAAGATCGTGTTCTTTCCTGTAGGACCATCCTTAGAGAGGATACTATCATATTCAACTGAATGAATATATTGTCTGCAACTATATGTAGGACCACTCAACATATCAGGGTACTATCATCCGTAGGACCATCCTCAACTAATAAGTTCTAGGATGACTCTAAACAAGAGAGTGTTCTTGTCCATAACACCATCCTCAGAGAGTATACTTTTGTATGCAATTTAATGCATATATTGTCTGCAACTAAATGCAATACCACTCAACATATGAGAGTACTATTGTCCATAGGACCATCCTCATTCTATAAGTTATAGGACCACTCTTAAAAAGATATTTTTCTTGTCCATAGGACGATCCTCAGAGAGGATATTGTTGTCTACAAGTGAATGCAAATCTTGTATGCAACTAAATGCAGGACCACTCAACATATGAGAGTACTTTCATTTGTAGGAATATCCTCAATCGTTCAATGCTACAAGTGTTCCTTGCTTGATTCTGGAGCTTCCAATCATATGGTTGCATCCAGAGAATCATTCTCTTGCTTGCAGTCTTTTGATGGTCCTAGTATTCATATGGGAAATAACAGTAAAGTTCAAGCCAAAGGGAAGGGCTCTATCAAGTTTGAACATGGAAAGTTCAAAGATGTGCTTTATGTTCCCTCTCGAGCTGTAAACCTATTATCTGTATACCAGATGACTCATACTAGCTCTCCAAAGTGAGTCATATTTGGTCCTGACTCAGTGGATATCACAAATAACTCTATTGGGAACATCATAGTGAAGGGTGCTGCAAATCATGCCTCCAAGGAATATGAGTTCTCACACTTCATGCCATTTTCAAGAACAGTGCACTCTTAGTAGCCACTGGAAAAGGGAAGCTAAAAACATTTCATCTACATCTTTTGTAGTTTCCACTAGTATTGCAGATCCAACTATATTAGTTTATGAGATTCAGATTCAGAGTGATTCAGATCCAGATCGAGTCCCTCCTTCCAAATTGGAAGCTAGGAAGATGACTGGAAATCCACCTGACACTCAGAAGGGAAAGACCGTTGTGCTATGTTATGCAATCTTAACTCCTTCAGAGAGATGCAATAGAATCCCTGTAAGATGCTACATGGAAAGGGCTCATTCTCACTACATTCAGAAGAATAGAGTTGATGATACACCCCTTCATGCAGCAAGAGACAAAGGTTACATTCCTCCTTCCTTCCATCATCATTTTGGGAGAATATGGAGAAGTATACATGCCAGGTCCCAGGATACCTGTGCATAGAACATCATGCATGCTGCTTCGTTACATCACAGATATTGCAACAACAAATTTTCAAGTTTTTCAAACTTGAATCCTGATTCTATCTGCTTAGTTAGAGGGGGAGCTTTTTTCCCATGTGGTTTTTTCCCCAGCTCCTTGTATTGAGCAGTTACTTTACTTTACTTGATGTAATGGGTGACCTATGGTATTAGTTACCAGGGCCCATAGATTGTCCAAGTTAGCATTCAGGGGGGTGTTAGGATTATTAATCCTCCTGAAGTGAATATTTATTCGCTCATACAAATAATTCACCAAAAGACTTGATAAATCAAATATGCCATAATAAATTGATGATAGGATATGAGATATATGATAGATAAAAGGATGATTACAATGGTTGATAACCCACCTATTAAATAGGGCTTGGGAATTGTGAAATGAAAGGTCATGTCCTTTCATCTTTAAGTATAATTAATTATGTTTGTTCTTAATTATTTAATTATTATATTTATTTTATGTTCATTACATTGCCTTCCCCTTAAGGGAATCTTTGTCCTCAAAGATGTATTTGACATTAATGTCTGATTTATTTTAATATGTTGTCTCGGAATTCTTTCCCTTTTGTAGTTGAGAAATTTGAGGAGATCAGCCGATACGAATTACAGATTCCCCAAGAGAATTGTCGCATTGTATCTGTGGTGGTCCATCCCATATCTATTTTTATCGGAGCTCCGAGATCTTTTTGTGGGACAATTCGTCTCAATTGTTGCTTAGTATGTCTATATTTTCGCATGTCCACATAAGTCTTCTGTGAATATTCATTTTGACCCTATCGTTGGTCAAAATGACGATTATAATTAGGAAGTCTGTAAGGTGTAGGTTTTTTTTGTTCTTCTTTCTTTTGGACTACGATGAGGATTGTTTTCACTTCCTCGAATTTATTTTTGGATGCATTTTCCTGGATTTGTGCTTCTTGATTCTTCAGTAGATTGTTATCATTCTGAATCTTTTTTATTCTTTCATCTTGCGACTTTTTTTTTTAAATTTCTAACTCCTTGATGTGGTTTTGTAGTTCCTGATTATGATTATTTAGATACTGGTTTTCTTCTTACTTTTCCTGTATTTTTCTTTGAGGTTTTCACCAGAGTGTTCCCTCTTGCGACTATTTTTTAATTTTTTGATTTTTGTAATCAGGGTTTTGTTATGATTTCTTAATTTGAAAATTTCTTCATAATTGTTGGATACTATTTTATTACTCTTTGCGATCTCCAACTTGTGTTCCTTTTTAGAGTCACTATTTTGCTGTTGAAGAACTTTTATCTATTTTTGATACTGGTCGACCACTCATTCTTGATCTTCTAATTTCTGTCGTATGTGCGTCAGTTCTTCATCTTTGTCGTTGGCGATTTTGTGCAAGCGTATTATTTCTGCTTCGTGATCACTTATTTCCTTCTTTATATCTTGATTTTTTTGTTTCTGATCGAACTCATTTTCATCTTTTAATTTCTCAATTTGGGCAGACAAATTTTCCATATGATCTTTTTGGTCAGAAATTTTTTGTTCCTTGTGCTCTTTTTGCATCTTATGTAATTTAATCAACATTTCCAATTTCCTATTCATGTTTTGTAATTCTTCATTGTCTCTTCGATAGTGCTTTAATTTGGCTTCTAATTTCTCTATTTGTGCTTACAGACCAACTTCCATGGTCTTTGATTATTTTCAACACTAGATGGTCGTATGGACTATAGCTAGTCATCAATTTTTTTATTTTATTTTGCTTTCCTTTGGCTACTTTTTCAACGATAATGAGTCTTCTTTTGGTTAGGTAATATAACCTCTCTTTTTTTTCAAAAAATAATAATTATTTTATTAAAATAATAATAATTATTTTTTTAAAATTATTTAAAAAAATTAAAAAATTATTATTATTATTATTTGTTTATGACTCCCTTTTACTTTTATTTTTTTATTTGTTTTAATAACAAAACAAATTTGAAATAATATAAATATATTATGTTATAATATATTTAAAATAAATATCATATTATATTATAATATTATATTTAAAATAAATATTATATTATAATATGTGTTTTTGGTTTTTTTGTGTGCAGGTCGTCGTGGAGGTGGAAACGACAGCGTAAGAGGATGGATGGTGTTGGACGAGCGCTGGTGGAATGGGCAGGCATGAGATGGATAGAGGCGCGGCTAATGGAGGAGGGATTGCAGTAGGAGGTGTTCGGTGTGGAGCACCGAGGAGGTGCAGGGGTGTGGAGCTGGAGGTGGCCTGCGTGGAAGTGGCTGAATGACGGGTGTTGCACAGAGGCTAGAGTAGGAGGGAGCAGCACGTAGGGAGTGGAGTGGAGCAGGGGGGCGATGGAGTAGGAGGGCAGCGGTGGAGGAAGGAAGGGGCAGCATGAGGGAAATGGAGGGGGTGTGCAGGGCGTGTGGGAGGAAGGGAGGAAGAAGGGTGTGGAATGGAGGGCAGTGGGCTGATGCACCGTGTGGAAGGAGAGGGGAGTGTGCAGGAGGGGAATGGAGCAGTGGAGAAGAAACTGGAGCAGTGGAGGGTGCCGAGGAGAATGAATAAAATCCAATCTCAGTCAAATACCGATAACTCAGAGAAACTCTGAAACCTACCACAGACAAAGTATGAAAATTTTGGCCAAAGGTTGGATCAGCCAATGAGGCTCTGATACCACTTAAGCAAATATTTATTCGCTCATACAAATAATTCACCAAAAGACTTGATAAATCAAATACGCCATAATAAATTGATGATAGAATATAAGATATATGATAGATAAAAGGATGATTACAATGGTTGATAACCCGCCTATTAAATAGGGCTTGGGAATTGTGAAATGAAAGGTCGTGTCCTTTCATGTTTAAGTATAATTAATTATGTTTATTCTTAATTATTTATTTTATGTTAGTTACACCTCCCTTTTCTAATTTGGTCATATGTCTAAATCAGGAGTCATGTCTACATCGGGATTTCATCTAGTCTATTTTTAGTCACTAGCACAATTGGGTGCACTTGGCCTAAATGGGGCACATGTTCCAGTTACTAAACTATGGGGAACACTAATTGAGGCCTACTGCCACTTATTGCACTTGCATGCATCAGTTTAGGAGCCTCCTAGATCAATTCCTACAATTCAGGAGCCATTAGGAGTGCCGATACCAACCCAGGTCAGTGGAGTTGAGTTGGTGACTAGTCAAGCTCAATTAGGAGTCAGTTACATTCAGTTCTAGTCCGCTACATTTAGTTAGCACTAGGTTTGCATGGCTGCATGTAGGAGAGGCACATTCCTCACCTACCACAGTCAGTTAAGCTTAGTTAACAATGAATTAAACACTTGAGTTGTGATTTAGAACTCCGATGAACTTTGATAATGATTTAGACAAGGTCAATTAACCATTCAATCCTATGATAATGATTTATACAAGATGAGTTAACCATTCAGTCAAGTAGAGTCTAATCAAATCAAATTACTTGTGGATATTTATCCATTGTACTTCATTGTAATTATTATCTAATTACTTTTTATTAATGAAAACATTCACAGTTGTAAGCCATTTTTTCACTGTTTCATTCTTTAATTGCTGAGTAAATTATGTGATCTATTCTTGTGAGTTGTATGTTGATCCATAGATCTATGTTCTCAATTTAATATGGTATCAGAGCCTCAGCAGGACAAGGTACTTCTCCTACTATATATCCATACTTGGATCATTTTTTGAGAAAAATTGCTCCTTCCAGTACTGCACCAGAAGTGGAGAATTTACCACTTAATATCCCAAGTTAAGGAATTGTTGATCAATCTTGCTTGATCAACTATGCTGAATGTGAAGGAAATTCCAAAACTAAAGACTCTCAACCTTATTTTATCTGTTTGATTGTGTGATTTATAGGTTTATCATTCCTCTTTGCTGCATTCGCTACAAGCAGCTCAATCTCCTTCACAACATTCACTACAGTAGCTCAGTCTTCTCTATTGCATTCTAGATGTCCCCTCCAATGGAGCTCCTCACTCCTTCCAACTATCACCAGTGGAAGGAGGACATGGAGATGCAGCTACACTCTAAAAGACTCTTCAAACTCACATTGGAAGTAAAGAAAGAGCCAATTCATTATGTTGACAAAGAAAAGTGTTGGAACAGGCTTGATGAATCCTACGAATGCTTGTGCCTCTCAATATCTTGAGATATTCTCTTCCATATCAATGGATTAAAGACTCCCAAGGAGGTTTGGGATAAGATCGCCTCCTTATTTGACAAGCAGGATGATCTGAGGGTCTATCAGCTGGAGAATGAGCTAATGTCTCTCCATCCAGCCAATTTCAAAACACTCAATGACTTATTCACAAAATTCAAGAATATAGTGTTCCAATTGAAGTTGTGCAAGGTAGAGAAGGAGGATGATCAACTCATCCATTCCATTCTCTCCAAGATTGGTGTAGACTATTCAGTCTTTGTATCAACATTTCATTCTATGAATCTCTCTACTCCAAACTGGAAGATGCCTACTCTTGAATCTTTCATTGAATCTCTTGCTCAGGAGCATGACAAATTGATCCAAATGGGGATCATTCGATATTCTAGAGATCAAGCACTTGTTGCATGAGGATTTAAGGTAGCGAATGAAAAAGGGAAGCAAAAGTATGAGTCTCCTGTATAGAAAGAGCGGTCAAAAGAGCCTTCAGGTTCGAAGAAAAGCAAGCAGAATGGAAAAGGAAAGACACTATGTTCTTACTGTTGAAGGGGCTTTCATTCAAATAGATGAGATGGCTCTTCTTCTGAAGAAGCATAACATTACTGTACCTGCTAGCGCAAGGAAGGATGACCAGAAGGAAGAAACTGAAGATTATAATAATCCTAACATATATCATTGCCACATACTCCTTGTTCTCTCCCTCAAGGAAACAATACAAAATATATGATGGTGGAATCTAATTTGAACCCACCTTTCATGGCTAGCTTGAATTTCCCTGATGTATCTATGTAGAAGGAGCAAGTCGACATAAGTCGACTTGAACGAAGACCGACTTAGTCGATCAGCCGACTAAGTCGAGGTACCTACTACGTCGATCGGCCGAGTAAACACAGTAGTTAGTCTGTTAACTAATAGTCGTGTCGGTTCGGTGAACCGACAGGTAGTTATGATTGTAACTGTTTGTAACATGTATATTAGGCTGTTGAGCCACACAAGAACATAGTTCAGTTCTTGGCTTTGTATGACCTATTGAGAATAATATAATCTGTTCATGATATCAGTTCTTGTCTCTTGCTTCTGTGTATATTTTTGTATGTATTATTGGTAACCTTATGTGATCTGTACGATTACAGCATTGGTTCCGTTGTCGGTAGTACATAACTGAATATATGCTCACATATGATACCAGAGCAGGAGATCAAGGACTGGTGGGAGCGCAAAATTGCTAACTATCTACAAAATTACACGAGAAGGAACAGATTGACAGTCGCAGAAGCAAAAGCCAGATTTTTTACTGAGACTCACGAAAAGTTTGTCGAATCCGTGCCACACCTACTGAAGCAGCTTT
>LPNX010047066.1:699361-716410 GCA_001517045.1 Pseudotsuga menziesii
ATTACAACAATCTAAATTGATAAATGACCCCATAGCACATGATCCATCATGGCTAGATATGCACGATACTATCCCATTAGACATACCTAATTTTGAATGGAAACAAGGAGATGATATTTCAAACCATGTCATGTATTTCCACTTATGGTGTTCCTCCAACAACGTAGTGGATGAATCAGTAAGGCTTCGACTCTTCTAGCAAACCATTATAGGAACAACTACAAAATGGTATGTGAGTTTACTAAGGGAATTCCATGCCACCTTTGGGATGATAGTCATTACCTTTCTCACTTACTTTCAACTTCCCATATTCCATGACCTCAACCTCAAGATTCTCACAGAATTTCAATAGAATACCTCTATCCACATAGTAGACCAAATCCATCAGTGGCGTAGACAACATACATTGTGCAAAATATATATTCAACCTCAGTTCCTGTTATATTGGTTTATCAAATCACTCCAAGCTATGATAGAAAAATATGTGGAAACCTCATTAACCCAAACTAAGGAAGAGGCCACCCTCAAATTCCAACACTTTGATCTCATTTATGCACTATCAGGTTACTTATACATCATCCTACCTGATTCCCCTCGAAATCAATATTTGGATCCCTTGAATGCAAGGTCATCACATTTAGTAGATGGGATTATTGGATATGTATCCTAGTAGGGGATACTTCACCCTCACTTGAATTCTGTGCCACCCAATATGGCAATGCAGTACCCAGTCATCCCTCATGTGTTGGAACCCCATAGAACTGTACCAAACCCTCAGTTTGGATAGCTACAATATCGACCCTACATTCCTACCTACCCCAATGCAATCCAAGTAGCATCAATACCTCCACCACAAATGGCATAACCAACACCTACATCCACATCATATGGAGTGCAAAATGGTTGTATCCCACCACAGGGGTGTAATACTTATTACATGTTTCGTTGTCCTCCTTGTTATGTCCCCATGCCACACATAGGGGTCAATTTAGTATAAATTTCCTTAACACATCAAGATCAACAGTTTGATCAGTTAAGAACAAGTAGAACCAACAGGAGGGACAAGGGGGAAACCTCCCTACCCAATAGAATTAGAATCATGGTAACTTAAATGTGGGGGTTAATAACCCCCCAAACAAGGAAAAAATGATAACCTAAGGACAAACTATTCTTGCTTCATCTATGGAGAGTATGGTCACCATACTCTTAATTTTCCACTCCTCCCAATCTGCCAACAACTAGTGGAAGCAAAGAAAAGGATAACATTAATACTCCTTAGGAGCCTAATTCACCACAACCACAATAATTTATGTTGCAACAACCCTTTTCCAATCAAGGGGTAGTCACCGATTCATAGGAAAATTCCCCCCAAGGATATGGATCCTTTTAAAACTTCTACATGTAAATAACATATCTCAATCTTCAAAATCAAGCGAGAGGTTATGACAGGCATGAACCCCCACAAGAGGATGATGTACCTATTCTCTTGAAAGGCCATTTGCAAAAACCATGTAGAATCAATGAACAAATATCAAGGAATGCACACCCCTCATAAACCTCACATGGAATCCTCTCACAAATACGATATTGTGGATGACTTGGCTTAGTCTCCAACTACCATGTCCACTTTAGAAGTGATCCAGTCATGCCCCACCCAAAGGAAGGAATTAACAAATGTTTTGGGAATTATAGACCCTTCAAACTCAAGATTTATGACTTCAAATCTTGACAAAGGTGAACCACGACTACCATCATTAGTCTCATTCCAACTTCTAGCTAGAGTTAAATACATTGTGATCCATCGATGCATTATCGATGAAAGTGCATCCACATGCATAAAGTCATCTAATGTATGGAAAATATTGGGATCACCTAAGATATTCCCCTCAACTATATAATTTCATGCATATGATGGGAGACCATCACAACCAAGAGTATTGTAGAAAAATATTCCCATTGGACTAGGGGGAAAGATGGTAATGATCAATATTAAAGTAGTCAATGCACAACTTAACTAAAATATCATTTTGGGTTGTATTTATATGTACACCATGAAGGTGGTTTCCTCTTTAGTATTCTGCATCATGATGTTTCCCTTTAATGGGAACATAGTCACCCTTGGCCAGCCTAATTACTATGACCCTCATGTGAACACCACCTCGAAAAATTCCTACCCACTATTAGAAAAGTGAATCAACCAACTTATGTCGATACATTCCTAGGTATGTACAAAGATTCAGACTTGCTAGGGGTATACTCAAAGCCTCCTCCTGAAATACCTACAACAACAACCAACCTTATGTGCACTATTTTCACCTCTAAAATATGTCTCCAACCCTATCGGCATCCACATCAACCACTTCGACGAGTCATGGCATTGAACATACATTGAGTCCATCATTTCCTACCATATTTTGGATACAATTCTTGTACCCCCCATAGTATTGTAAGAGATGTCAGTCATGGCTCAACTAACTCTACATCAACATACTTTAGTAAAAACTATGTAGTTCCCTATGCCACCCTACCCAAAGATGGCCTGAAAACCAGTGTTCCACTATGAGTTTATACCAATAGGATAGTTATTCCATAAGTCCCACATATCGAGCCAGTGACACCTGTGACCAAAACCCCACCAACTGTTACTAAACCTATCAATGGCAGCATAAGGAAACCCAAGTTGAAATCCCCCATCATGAATAACCCTCTTCCCGAACCACAATTGGTATTCGCTAGGACTAACGTAGGGGGAATCAATCAACCTAGGTTGAAATCCCCAGTAATGACAAACACTACTCCCATAATAAGGGTCACCCCACCATGTGCCTTATGCAAGCAACAAGGCCATGCGATCAACCTTTTCACCACCTTACCAAGGCTAAAGAATTTTCTTAGTACCCTTGTTAGTGTGACACATGTGGCACATACTACAATAGAGGTAACACCTTCAACCTCGTCTTCGCCAAACATGACAACTAAGTCCAAGTCGTTACGTACTAATCATGTGTGTTCAATTTTATTTCATTTTGGGAATTATACACACCATTGTCTTGACCTCCCTTGATTTTGAGATTCCTTAGTGACCATCCACCTCACCCACCCTTTGGTTAAGGGTCCTTCATCTCAAATGACTTCCATAAATTTTGTCAGTACATCGGCATCAACAAAAGTTAGGCCTACTACAGAAATGGCCATGTTAGCGGTACGTACCATAGAGACACCTACGCCTCAAGGAACACAAGCTACGAATGTTGAGCTAGAAGCACAAATTGATGGATTTCCAACTTGTGGGAGCCATACTCATATGATTTCCAGCTAGATTAGCACAGTCGTACCATATCATACTACTTTGCCATTAAATTTGACACATGATCCTACTTGTAACTTAGTTTGGAGAACCTTTTGCACCACTATGATCATCATGTTAATATCTCCACAATGACACTACTCACTCTTTGATCCAAAAAGTTTCAGTTGGCACTAATTTTTATGCAAACCCCTCAGGTGTACCCAGTTTTTTGTTATTATTTATGCATTGTCAATACCTTTGTCATGTTCTCTATTACACTTGGGTATCTATGTCACGTGTTTAGGATAATTACCAAAACATTGTGATTCCTACCTCCTCATCAATTGTTTAGGACTTGCATCATAAGTGTCATCTCCAAATTGACATATAAGCAATGTTTTCCCTTTATTTACATTGTATTTACCAACACTCCCCCTGATAAACATAGGTATTTATTCTCAGCAATGATGTGCCATCAATGTCAACACTAAGAATAACATGTTTCCCCACAGGTGTATGCACCATTACAACCCTGATCATAATTTGGCATTCATGATGTCAAGCCACCATAATTTTGAGGATTTTGATCAAGTTTGAAATGATCGACCAAGAGTTCATGATTTTCTAGTTGCTCATTTACTCCCCCACCTCTGGCACATGCTATGATCAAGACTCATAGTTAACCATTCATACCTCCTTGAGTAATATACCATATGCAATATTCCTCATATCATCACCCTTGTGAATACAACAATGGCCTCCCACTCTTTAAAGAAACCAATTCTATTCAGTTATTCTCGTAGGAACAATCTACATGGAATTGATTCATGGGGAACTCGTCTTCGCATTTGAAAACAACCTTCATGTCATAATGTTAAAAATTCCTAAACCCACTCAAAACCGCAGGAACTCTGTCCATTATAAAATTTATTCCCCAATTCACCCAAAATTGTGGGAATCCCACCCATCATCAAATTGGTCCCCGAAAAATTCAAATTCACGGGGACCCCACCAACTATTATTTATGCACAAAAAATTCCTCTATCCACACAAAACTAAATGAAACCTATATTCTTGTTGTAGCAAGCCCTGGTCACCTTTGATCGATGTAGTTGGGTCATTATATTTCCAACATTGTTAGTTTTGTCATCCACAATTACCCTCAGTATCATGTCTCTAACAAATCCCATCATCTGCAGTTTCTCTCTTTCCACTACACTATGTACCTCTATTTTATGGATGCTTTTTTCCACTAATCTCCATGTCTACATTGATCAAAGGAAGTTATGAGCCCCATGCTTATCAACTAGTCTTCTGTCAGGTCTGTCAATGTTACAATTGGTTACAAAATGATCTTGGTTATCAAGATAAGACTCTTTTCTTATCATGTACTTTATCTCTCATCGACATCAAATCACCATATTCTAAGAGTTATAGTAGTTACAGTTGTACCTTGGGGTCTCTTCTAATCAATTTAATGGATTTGCTCAAACCAAGTAGGGAGCGTCATTAGTGCTCCCTAACTAAGTGGTCTCCCCTGTGCTCAATGTCAAAACATCTATCACATCAGAGGGAGTCATACATTTCAAAGGTAGCATTGTTCTCATTTACAAATCATGGTAGCATCACATATGGTACATTGAGGTGCCCCATCCATCAATGTTACTGGTAATCCGGTCACCCACCCTAGTGAGATTCTCATGATCATTAGTAGTTCTGCTTCTTCACACTTGTAACATTATTTCTAGGTTCATTTACTCATCCATGTACCAACAATATCATGACTTGACCGCTTGGTCTCCTCTTATTGTAGTCATCTTGACATATTTTCACGATCATGGGTGTGCCCACCTCTTTTATATAAAACACCATTATTTGTTAAATCTTCACCAACAATATTCCCCCACGGGAGGAAATTTTTATTGAAACGTGCTTCAAAACATACAATAACAAGAGAGGAAAAAAAAATGATGATGCACTATTGACCAAATAGTACCCTGAAAACCTCATACATTAAGGGGCATATGCTAACGCTTAAATTTTGCACACATATGCAACTTAACTAATCATGCAGTAAGGTGTCATCAACATATATCATACAGATCCACGTAGACATCCCCATCAAATCTAGGAAGCATCATGATTCCAAGAAAACTAAAGAATAGTTAAAAGAAGAGGTTGCGTGGATAAGTCCTTGTATCCCATACCACATTTCATTATTTAAAATAAAAAAAATGAAATGGTGGACTAGGTTGCAACTGATGAAACCCTAAAACCAATGAATGGTATTCAGAATAGAATTCCGATCGGTTACCTATTCTAAACGGTTTAAGGTCTAATTAGGATTTTCTACAAGGAGAACAACTTGCTGTCAACACTAGGAAATTTCTGTGCATTAATAGAACATCTGAAGTCCAACAACTCTTTATGTTTAAGTTTCTATACTACTGTTTGAAGAAATGATGGATGTCTCTCTTTCTTCACGTTATCCAACTTGTATTTGTTCAATAAGTACCTTACCGTAGTATTACACTGTACATAGGGGATACCATTATTTAAAATAATAATATTGTATGGTGTATGACATTTAATGTAATATTATTTATTATAAAATTCTTTTGTATTTGCTCAATTTTTCTCCAAGTCACCCTAGAAAAAATACAACCATGGACTTGACAACCATATAAAATCCAATGGATAACTAGCATTTCAAAGAGGAACTTTATTCTTTTTCTAAGACCAAAACTTGACTTCTTTAAAATTATTTTCAGGACCAGAAAATGCTTTCCACCGTCTAATCCTTTTTTCAACACTACAATTCCAATTTATCTTATGATGGATGTCAATTCCAAGATACATATCAAGGGACTTCCTCCAAGTTCTGATGATTGTGAACAAACTTAGGGTGTATGATATGTCTAGACTTTATGTCCGTTATCTTTTCTTTATCAGTGTTCATAGTTATTCAGATTTGGTGCAAAAATATCTAAGAAATTTATGTTGTTTTTCAAGGTAAAAAAAAATCCTTACTAAAAGAACAATGTCATCTAGATAAATAAGGATAGTGACAACTAGACAAGGTCAATGCCCACACACTATACTTCTCTAAGAAATATTATAACTTATCCATGTAGATTCAAAAAAAGGTTGAGGGAGAATGGACATCATTTCTTGACCCTCATATTACAATTAATCTCTCCCAACAAAAAAATCCCTTTTGCCCGCGATCGATAGTCTTCAAACTTTCGCACACTTTGTACACCTTTTCAGACTTGCTGCATAGCACATTGATCTAAGACCCTGCACGTTTACGGCTTTCATCACACCCAGCATAATCAATCAAGCAAACTTGATCGACAAGTTCCTTACTTGGGGTATTAAGTGGTAAGCCAATGCTTGTGGTGCAGTGATAGATTTATGTGATACTTGTTGTTCAGGTTATCTGCTACTACGCTCATTAACTCTCTCAACAATATTTTACTGATGCAATATATCAACACAATATAGATGGCGATAACAAGTGAATAATAACATATTATTGCAGAATGAACAGTATTTTTACAGAGGCCGAGTAACAGTGATATTACAGAGATCACAGACAAAGCAGATCACTGTCGGAGGGCGACAGTCGTCACTGCAATTACAGACAGAACAACACACAGACAGACAGCTTGTTCTGATGAGATCTTATAGGTTAAAACCCAAGCATCAGAGCATACTTAAGCTTTTACAGACACTTACAAAATGACTTAAAGACGCATTTCTAATGCTGTGTTCTAGCAGAGTGCCAACCAGCAGAGCATACTTTGCATACAATACAGACTCAATGACATAGACACAAACACAAAGCCGAGCGGACTACTTGCTCCAGACTTTTACCAGCAGAGTGGACTACTTGCTCTTGCGACTCGTTAAGACCCGATGCCCAAATGAGACCCCAAGCCTCTTATTTATACATCTTCATTCCGGTAGACCGGTAGATAGGAACGGACAGTTTCCAGTCATCCGGTAGATCTGGTTACCATAACCTGTACTGAGAGGTCATAAAGATTCGTCCGGGGCAATAGTGGGGACTACCACGTGTTGTTATCTCATCCCTTAAATAGCCTTTAGGCATTACGGGGACCTAGATTTATCCTTCATGGCCGACATATGACAGACAAGATACAAAGTGGAGCATCTTTGGCCCACGGCAGCATTATGACACAAGAATATACACTATGGAGGTTTTGTCAGAACCCACGAAAACTGTCGGACACCAATGTCGGTCTGAAAGACTACAATCTAGACAGGACTGGTCCAGTCAGCCTTCAAGAGGTCCACCGCGGCTTCTGCCTAGTCATAGGGATCTCTGCCTTGTAACATTTCCCATATTTCTAAGTCATTAGAATCCCATCCTTGTCCTTCAGCATAAGTTTGCAAAAAGTGTTCTTCGGACATATTTGGTGGAGATGGTGGTGGATAAAGATCATAACCAAAGCACCGTTCAACATCAGAACCTTTGAATAATCCTCGGGACTCTGGTTCAAAAACAAATTCACCTCTGAATAGAGACTCAACTCTATAGTCCAAAGGGATTTCTCGTGTAGTTAATTTGGACTCAATATGGTTCCCTGATACTGATCTTCTAATATATTTTTGCTGAGAATAGATTCGATGCTCCAATGGCTTGTAGGAACCTCCTTCGTGGATCAACTTGAATTTGAACAACATATTTTCTCAGTTTGCAACTTCCATGTCTGCTTTAAGATGAAGAATAAAGTTTGCCTTTCTATTCTCCCAGTCATTGCGGGGGCAGAACATATCAAGAAATATGTCAGTCCAACCTGACCATTTTGAATCATGCCCGAGACTAACTGGGTCTGCACATATGAATATTTCTCTATTCTCTCTGCAACATTGTACGATGAGATTAAAAGACGTCCATCTAAGATTTCCAGCACCCAGATCAATGTAGAGATTACTTGCATCATCCTGATCTACACTAATTTCTCTACACTGGCTTAACTTTTCTTCTGCTTGCTCAAAACTGAGAAACACATCCTTTTCCCAACGCTGCAATATTTCCAGTTTCAAGGGTGAAGACTGGATCTGTTTAATCAGAGTCAACTGCAGAAATATTTTTGCTTCTTCAGTTAAAGCATACTCTAATGATTGGATACACACTTCTTTTGGAAAAGTGTTATCCCAGGGAAGGATGAATAATCCTTCTTTCTTCAACAACTCTTCATGAGTTAACTTTCTCATAGCCGCTGCAATTTCTTCTTCTTCAGCAGCAATTTCTTCTTCAGTTAATGGAGCTTTTCCTTTATGAGGATCTCTGTAATCTTCATCAGCTCAAGAACTAGAATCACCAGCAGAAAACATGCTCAAAGACTTTGGCTGTTTCGGGACTGCAGATTCCCTGGTTAGCATGTCAGCCAATCAATTTAGATAGCCTGGTTTGTGAATAATTTCAAAATCAAAACTTGATAACCAAACAAACCATTTCAGTATCCTGCTACTTTTTTCTGCCATTAAAATTTCATTCTTGAACATGCCCGGCATAATCTTTAGATCAGTTCTTATAATAAATTTGACAGGTTTCAAGAATAAAATAAAATGCTGTATGGTCTTCTTGACCGCCAAGATCTCTTTATGGCTATATGGATAATTTAATTCAGCGCCTTTAAATGATCCTGAGCCATAACCACAAATACTCTTTCTACCATTGACAGCTTCTAACAGGACTCCACCCCATGTGCTGGATGAAGCATCAGTTTCAATAATTAATTGACCATCACTGGTAGCAAGGGATAATGACGGCAGCTTCATAACTTTTTCTTTTATATTCTGAACTGCTGCAGTCATGTCTTTTGTCCAAGGAGGTGGACTTTTCTTCAGTCTCTTCTGAAGTACAAGGATATCAGCTGCTTGACGTTTATAGAAAGGTCTGATATAATTCAATGAACCAAGAAAACGCTGCAGCTGAGTTTTATCTGTTATAACATCGGGAAACTTATTGAAGCAAGTTAGAATATGTTCTTGCAAAAGAATCTGGCCTGTATCAATTTTAAAACTAAGAAACTCAATATTGGTTTTCCCTATTTCCATTTTGGACTCAGATAAAACTAATCCATGTTTATAGACTAGCTCATAGAACTTTTGCAGGTGCTTCTGATGATCCTGCAAACTCTTAGAACAGATGAGCACATCATCTATATAAACCAATGCCCAATTAAAATCGCGGAATATATCCTCCATCTGCTTCTGGAATTCTGAAGGGGCATTATTAATACCAAAAGGTAATACACACCATTGGTATTGACCACGAGGCACTACAAAAGCTGTTTTGTATCTATCTTTAGGAATAATTCCTATCTGATAAAAACTAGATTTCATATCAAATTTACTAAAGATAGTACATCCATTTATTCTTTGGAGCAGGCTAGCTTTATTTGGTAGAGGGTACCTGACCTTTTGTAATACTACATTTAGTGGCTTGTAGTTTACCACTAACCTTGGTTTCCCTCTCTTTTGCTCTGCATGTTTGTTTACAACAAATTCTCTACATGCCCACGGGCTTTTGGAGGGCTCAATCAAACCTTTCTTTAATAACTCTAGAATTTCAGCATCACAAAATTGAACTTCACTTAGAGACATAAGTGCTACTGATGCTTTCATAGGTTTGGCCTTTACATGAGGATCTAAGGGCAGTGAGACAAAATACTGTTCTCTTGTCCATAAGGCATTAGGGCTTTTTGAGCAACAGTCTTTCTTAAGCTTAGCAGAGATGCTTTCTAGAACTTTAGCTCCATTAAGCTCAGCAAAGCTTTTGCATCTTTCCATTTTCATCAACTGAGCTATAGGAGGTCTAACCATAACAGGAGGCTCAATTGTTTTGCATTTTCTGATAGGCTGGAAAGACATTGGAAGAGTAATAAACTGGCCATTCAATTTACAAGTGAAAGTCATCTTATCATGATCGACTGAATATGGACTGACTTTCTGTAGCCAAAGAGAACCTAAAACACAATCTTCACTAACATCATCCATTCTGTACAAACTAATCTGATCACAAACTTTCCCAATCTGTACTGGAAACTTTTTACATTTAGCTTGCAGAGGAATAGGCTTACCATTTATGGCTGCACCTCCATCTCTAGTCTGTTCCCAATAGAAATGAGGTATAGCTGAACCTTTAGCTAAATTCACTTGACATCCAGAATCAACAAAACAACTTAAAGTATATGGCTTATACTCACAAGGCATAAACTGTACAGAAATATACATCTTTGGACCAGTAAGCAGAGATAACTGGATGTTTCTTGGAGGAGGAGAAGGAGGAGGTTTATCTTCTTCTTTTTGTTCTTTTATTCTTCCAATATTCATAGCACTGTCATAGTGCTTGCTCAAATCTTCATCAGACGATTGATCCCTTTCTATCTGTATAATCTTAACTGCACTCTTAAGTTCTTCTATTTCTGAGCACAACTGTCTCAGCTGTTTCTGCTTTTATTTTATCTCTAATCTCAGCTTGGCTACTCTACTTCTTCTAATCTGCTGTCTTGATTCATGGTCTTCTGGATATTCTTTATATAGATCAGCAGGGTTATAAGAAATAGATTTAGAATATTCTACTTTCTTTTTTTCTTTGTTTGAATCAAGTTCTTGAAGTAGAATCTTCTTTTCTTCTTCTAGGTATCCTCTTTCTTGATACTGGTAAGCTTGGAGTTTAGATAGATGCGGATCAATAGCTGCAATATTTTTCTCTATGTCTTGCTGAGGAGATATTCGGAACATCTAGAGACTAAATGCAAATTCAGGGACCTCATACCCCCCTAAATTTGGTTCCGATTCAAACTCGGAAGAGGAAGAAGAAGGATCAAATTGATTCAAAACAAGCTGAAATTCGAAATCAGCTTCAGAAGTTGAGGAGGCGGAATCTTCAGAAGGAAAATAAAGGATTTCAGCTGATGGATTTGAGGCAGACTCTGGATGATCCCACCATCTGGAATCCAGAGTTTCACAGAAAGCGGCAAATTTCGGGAGCTTCTTTTTCTTAGGGCAATTCTTAGCCCAATGCCCTGGTTGACCACACAGAAAACAACCTTTTTTTGTTGCTTTGGTAGTCTGTCTTTTTATAAATCTTCGAGGCCTTTTATATGCAGGCATGGAAGGAGCGTGCTTCTTGGAATATTGCTTATACTTTCTGAAAGATTTATATTTCAAGGGCTTGTCAGGATAGTGAAATCTAGGTTCACTAGTGAAATATCCCTTTTTCTTCTTTTTCGAAGAACATGTACAGTGAGACTGTAGATGTCCTCGGTTGTGTGCTCCACAACCCCAATCTGGCATCTGTGCAACTTGCTTGCAAAATGATGGTGAAAACATATTTTGATGCCTTTTCAAATCTTTTTCTACTCTCTTTGCTAAACAGTGTTCTTGCCATGTTTCTTTAATGTGGAAATGTAACTGAGCAAGAGAGAGGGTCTGTAGAGGAATTTTTTTCTCTTTAAGGTATCTCTCTACAGCATCTGGAATATGTCCAAGAAAGCTATGCAGACAGTGTTTTAAATAAGCAGGGTCATTTGCTTTTCCTGCTCTGATCAGAAGCTTCTGCATGTAGCAAAAATATTCTTCTACTTGGGCTAAATTGCATAACCTTGCAGTCATGAAGAGTGAGGCATAATGATCTCTTTCATCCATTTCATCTTCTCCATGAAATTGCTTAGCAAGGGCCTTGAGTATTTGCTGATCACCATCATCAGCAAATAACATTCCATTTCGAGCATTTGCTGGAAGATTTTCCCACCAATCTGAAACTAAGCCGGCAGATCCTGCTACTATCATACCACCCAAGTGTTGACCAGTTATAGAAGCATTTTTTAATCTCTGGGAGATGGTCCAATGGTATAGAAACTGAATGGCTGATTTAATTTCATCCCTGGATTGACAATCAATATTAATCACAGGATGTTCGGGCATTTGGGATATAATGTTACTGATAGAACCAATGCCAAAGTTTGTGCTAAAGTGAGGAGCAGTAGAGGCAGATGGCATTGCGGTATCTTTATGATCTAGAGATGGTAACACTAAATGAGAAGAACCCGAAGACTCAGCGGGATTTCCAGACATCATTTGTAGGTAATGTGGCTCAAGAGCTCGAGGCAGGGTTTTCAATGCTTTAACCCATTCATGGACTTCTTCTAAGTCTTGATCAGTCTGTCCGAAATCAAAATCAGGTCTAGTATCAGAAGACTCTTCTGGAACTCCACTAAACATTCCAAAGGAATAACTTCTTTCTAAGAGAGGAACAGTTGGTTTCTTTGGCTCATATCCTTTTGCAGCTAGAGAAAGAGCCATAGGATTAACAATAGGAACTTTAGGTTTTAGATCAGTGATTTTATTGAGCAGTTCCTCAATTTTTTCTAGTCTTTTTTCAATCTTTTTCGCCGCTTTGATTACAACAGACTTTATTTCAGTTGAATTTGACAAGGAATGGTCAATTTTTGTTTCAACTACAGACACTTGCTATTTTTCATCTAAGATAGTCTTTTTGATCTGTAAAAGATCCATTGCCAACTTTCCCAATCTGTACTGGAAACTTTTTACATTTAGCTTGCAGAGGAATAGGCTTACCATTAATGGCTGCACCTCCATCTCTAGTCTGTTCCCAATAGAAATGAGGTATAGCTGAACCTTTAGCTAAATTCACTTGACATCCAGAATCAACAAAACAACTTAAAGTATATGGCTTATATGCACAAGGCATAAACTGTACAGAAATATACATATTTGGACCAGTAAGAAGTTGCCCGCAATCGATAGTCTTCAAGCTTTCACACACTTTGTACACCTTTTCAGACTTGCTGCATAGCACATTGATCTAAGACCCTGCACGTTTACGGCTTTCATCACACCCAGCATAATCAATCAAGCAAACTTGATCGACAAGTTCCTTACTTGGGGTATTAAGTGGTAAGCCAATGCTTCTGGTGCAGTGATAGATTTATGTGATGCTTGTTGTTCAGGTTATCTGCTACTACGCTCATTAACTCTCTCAACAATATTTTACTAATGCAATATATCAACACAATACAGATGGCGATAACAAGTGAATAATAACATATTATTGCAGAATGAACAGTATTTTTACAGAGGCCGAGTAACAGTGATATTACAGAGATCACAGACAAAGCAGATCGCTGTCGGAGGGCGACAGTCGTCACTACAATTACAGACAGAACAACACACAGACAGACAGCTTGTTCTGATGAGATCTTATAGGTTAAAACCCAAGCCTCAGAGCATACTTAAGCTTTTATAGACGCTTACAAAATGACTTACAGACGCATTTCTAATGCTGTGTTCTAGCATAGCGCCAACCAGTAGAGCATACTTTGCATACAATACAGACTCAATGAAATAGACACAAACACAAATCCGAGTGGACTACTTGCTCTAGACTTTTCCTAGCAGAGCGGACTACTTGCTCTTGCGACTCGTTAAGACCCAATGCCCAAATGAGACCCCAATCCTCTTATTTATACATCTTCATTCCGATAGATCGGTAGATAGGAATGGACAGTTTCCAGTCATCTGGTAGATCCGGTTACCATAACCTATACTGAGAGGTCATAAAGATTTGTCCGGGGCAACAATGGGGACTACCACGTGTTGTTATCTCATCCCTTAAATAGCCTTTAGACATTACAGGGACCCAGATTTATCCTTCATGGCCAACATACGACAGACAAGTTACAAAGTGGAGCATCTTTGGCCCACGGCAGCATTATGACACAAGAATATACACTGTGGAGGTTTTGTCAGAACCCACGAAAACTGTTGGACACCAATGTCGGTCTGAAAGACTACAATCTGGACAGGACTGGTCCAGTCAGCCTTCAAGAGGTCCACTGCGGCTTCTGCCTAGTCATAGGGATCTCTTCCTTGTAACATTTCCCATATTTCTGAGTCATCAGAATCCCATCCTTGTCTTTCAGCATAATTTTGCCAAAAGTGTTCTTCTTCGGACATATTTGGTGGAGATGGTGGTGGATAAAGATCATAACCAAAGCACTGTTCAACATCAGAACCTTTGAATAATCCTCGGGACTCTGGTTCAAAAACAAATTTGCCTCTGAATAGAGACTCAACTCTGTAGTCCAAAGGGATTTCTCATGTAGTTAATTTGGACTCAATATGGTTCCCTGATACTGATCTTCTAATATATTTTTGCTGAGCATAGATTCGATGCTCCAATGGCTTGTAGGAACCTCCTTCGTGGATCAAATTGAATTTGAACCACATATTTTCTCGGTCTGCAACTTCCATGTCTGCTTTAAGATGGAGAATAAAGTTTGCCTTTCTATTCTCCCAGTCATTGTGGGGGCAGAACATATCAAGAAATATGTCAGTCCAACCTGACCATTTCGAATCATGCCTGAGACTAGCTGGGTCTGCACATATGAATATTTCTCTATTCTCTCTGCAACATTGTAGGATGAGATTAAAAGACATCCATCTAAGATTTCCAGCACCCAGATCAATGTAGATATTACTTGCATCATCATGATCTGCACTAATTTCTCTACACTGGCTTAACTTTTCTTCTGCTTGCTCAAAACTGAGAAACACATCGTTTTCCCAACGCTGCAATATTTCCCGTTTCAAGGGTGAAGACTGGATCTGTTTAATCAAAGTCAACTGCAGAAATATTTTTTCTTCTTTAGTTGAAGTATACTCTAATGATTGGATATGCACTTCTTTTGGAAAAGTGTTATCCCAGGGAAGGATGAATAATCCTTCTTTCTTCAACAACTCTTCATGAGTTAACTTTGTCATAGCCGCTGTAATTTCTTCTTCTTCAGCAAAAATTTCTTCTTCAGTTAATGGAGCTTTTCCTTTATGAGGATCTCTGTAATGTTCATCAGCTCCAGAACTAGAATCACCAACAGAAAACATGCTCAAAGACTTTGGCTGTTTCGGGACTACAGATTCCCTGGTTAGCATGTCAGCCAAACAATTTAGATAGCCTGGTTTGTGAATAATTTCAAAATCAAAACTTGATAACCAAAAAAAACATTTCAGTATCCTGCTACTTTTTTCTTCCATTAAACTTTCATTCTTGAACATGCCCGGCATAACCTTTAGATCAGTTCTTATAATAAATTTGACAGGTTTCAAGAATAAAATAAAATGCTATATGGTCTTCTTGACCGCCAAGATCTCTTTATGGCTAGATGGATAATTTAATTCAGCGCCTTTAAACGATCCTGAGCCATAACCGCAAATACTTTCTCTACCATTGACAACTTCTAACAGGACTCCACCCCATGTGCTGGATGAAGCATCAATTTCAATAATAAATTGACCATCACCGGTAGGAAGGGATAATGACAGCAACTTCATAACTTTTTCTTTTATATTCTGAACTGCTGCAGTCACGTCTTTTGTCCAAGGAGGTGGACTTTTCTTCAGTTCTTCTGAAGTACAAGGATATCGGCTGCTTGACCTTTATAGAAAGGTCTGATATAATTCAATGAACCAAGAAAACGCTGCAGCTGAGTTTTATCTGTTATAACATCGGGAAACTTATTGAAGCAAGTTAGAATATGTTCTTGCAAAAGAATCTGGCCTGTATCAATTTTAAAACCAAGAAACTCAATATTGGTTTTCCCTATTTCCATTTTGGACTCAGATAAAACTAATCCATGTTTATAGACTATCTCATAGAACTTTTGCAGGTGCTCTTGATGATCCTGCAAACTCTTAGAACAGATGAGCACATCATCTATATAAACCAATGCCCAATTAAAATTGCAGAATATATCCTCCATCCGCTTCTGGAATTCTGAAGGGGCATTATTAATACCAAAAGGTAATACACACCATTGGTATTGACCACGAGGCACTACAAAAGCTGTTTTGTATCTATCTTTAGGAATAATTCCTATATGATAAAAACCAGATTTCATATCAAATTTACTAAAGATAGTACATCCATTTATTCTTTGGAGGAGGCTAGCTTTATTTGGTAGAGGGTACCTGACCTTTTGTAATACTACATTTAGTGGCTTGTAGTTTAGCACTAACCTTGGTTTCCCTCTCTTTTGCTCTGCATGTTTGTTTACAACAAATGCTCTACATGCCCATGGGCTTTTAGAGGGCTCAATCAAACCTTTCTTTAATAACTCTAGAATTTCAGCATCACAAAATTGAACTTCACTTGGAGACATAAGTGCTGCTGATGCTTTCATAGGTTTGGCCTTTACATGAGGATCTAAGGGCAGTGAGACAAAATACTGTTCTCTTGTCCAGAAGGCATTAGGGCTTTCTGAGCAACAGTCTTTCTTAATCTTAGCAGAGATGCTTTCTAGAACTTTAGCTCCATTAAGCTCAGCAAAGCTTTTGCATCTTTCCATTTTCATCAACTGAGCTATAGGAGGTCTAACCATAACAGGAGGCTCAATTGTTTTGCATTTTCTAATAGGCTGGAAAGACATTGGAAGAGTAATAAACTGGCCATTCAATTTACAAGTGAAAGTCATCTTATCATGATCGACTGAATATGGACTGACTTTCTGTAGCCAAAGAGAACCTAAAACACAATCTTCACTAACATCATCCATTCTGTACAAACTAATCTGATCACAAACTTTCCCAATCTGTACTAGAAACTTTTTACATTTAGCTTGCAGAGGAATAGGCTTACCATTAATGGCTGCACCTCCATCTCTAGTCTGTTCCCAATAGAAATGAGGTATAGCTGAACCTTT
>LPNX010047066.1:716688-778817 GCA_001517045.1 Pseudotsuga menziesii
AGCTGTTTCTGTTTTTCTTTTATCTCTAATCTTAGCTTGGCTACTCTACTTCTTCTAAACTGCTGTCTTGATTCATGGTCTTCTGGATATTCTTTATATAAATCAGCAGGGTTATAGGAAATAGATTTAGAATATTCTACTTTCTTTTTTTCTTTGTTTGAATCAAGTTCTTGAAGTAGAATCTTCTTTTCTTCTTCTAGGTATCCTCTTTCTTGATACTGGTAAGCTTGGAGTTTAGATAAATGCAGATCAATAGCTGCAATCTTTTTCTCTATGTCTTGCTGAGGAGATTGTCAGAACATCTGGAGACTAAATGCAAATTCAGGGACCTCATACCCCCCTAAATTTGGTTCCGATTCAGACTCGGAAGAGGAAGAAGAAGGATCAAATTGATTCAAAACAAGCTGAAATTCAAAATCAGCTTCAGAAGCTAAGGAGGCAGAATCTTCAGAAGGAAAATAAAGGATTTCAGTTGATGGATTTGAGGCAGACTCTGGATGATCCCAACATATGGAATCCAGAGTTTCACAGAAAGCAGCAACTTTCAGGAGCTTCTTTTTCTTAGGGGAATTCTTAGCCCAATGCCCTGGTTGACCACACAGAAAACAAACTTTTTTTGTTGCTTTGGTAGTCCGTCTTTTTATAAATCTTCTAGGCCTTTTATATGCAGGCATGGAAGGAGCGTGCTTCTTGGAATATTGCTTAGACTTTCTGAAAGATTTATATTTCAAGGGCTTGTCAGGATAGTGAAATCTAGGTTCACTAGTGAAATATCCCTTTTTCTTCTTTTTCGAAGAACATGTACAGTGACACTGTAAATGTCCTCGGTTGTGTGCTCCACAACCCCAATCTGGCATCTGTGCAACTTGCTTGCAGAATGATGGTGAAAACATATTTTGATGCCTTTTCAAATCTTTTTCTACTCTCTTTGCTAAACAGTGTTCTTGCCATGTTTCTTTAATGTGGAAATGTAACTGAGCAAGAGAGAGGGTCTGTAGAGGAATGTTTTTCTCTTTAAGGTATCTCTCTACAGCATCTGGAATATGTCCAGGAAAGCTATGGAGACAGTGTTTTAAATAAGCAGGGTCATTTGCTTTTCTTGCTCTGATCAGAAGCTTCTGCATGTAGCAAAAATATTATTCTACTTGGGCTAAATTGCATAACCTTGCAGTCATGAAGAGTGAGGCATAATGATCTCTTTCATCCATTTCATCTTCTCCATGAAATTGCTTAGCAAGGGCCTTGAGTATTTGCTTATCACCATCATCAGCAAATAACATTCCATTTCGAGCATTTGCTGGAAGATTTTCCCACCAATCTGAAACTAAGCCGGCAAATCCTGCTACTATCATACCACCCAAGTGTTGACCAGTTATAGAAGCATTTTTTAATCTCTGGGAGATGGTCCAATGGTATAGCAACTGAATGGCTGATTTAATTTCATCCCTGGATTGACAATCAATATTAATCACAGGATGTTCGGGCATTTGGGATATAATGTTACTGATAGAACCAATGCCAAAGTTTTTTCTAAAGTGAGGAGCAGTAAAGGCAGATGGCATTGCGGTATCTTTATGATCTGGAGATGGTAACACTAAATGAGAAGAACCCGAAGACTCAGCAGGATTTCCAGACATCATTTGCAGGTAATGTGGCTCAAGAGCTGGAGGCAAGGTTTTCAATGCTTTAACCCATTCATGGAGTTTTTCTAAGTCCTGATCAGTCTGTCCGAAATCAAAATCAGGTCTAGTATCGGAAGACTCTTCTGGAACTCAACTAAACATTCCAAAGGAATAAATTCTTTCTAAGAGAGGAATAGTGGGTTTCTTTGGCTCATATCCTTTTGCAGCTAGAGAAAGAGCCATAGGATTAACAATAGGAACTTTAGGTTTTAGATCAGTGATTTTATTGAGTAGTTCCTCAATTTTTTCTAGTCTTTTTTCAATCTTTTCTGCCGCTTTGATTACAGCAGACTTTATTTCAGTTGAATCTGACAAGGAATGGTCAATTTGTGTTTCAACTACAGACACTTGCTTTTTTTCATCTAAGATAGTCTTTTTGATCTGTAAAATATCCATTTCCATATCGTCCAGGTTTCTTGCAGTCTTTTGATGCTGCAAATTACCCCAATTAGCCAACTTCACTTCATCTGACACAAAGTCATCTGGACCAGAGGACTTATGTGGTAGGCATTCTCTTTTTATCTGGCCATCATGGGAATATTTCCTAAAAGGTGTACAAAGTGTGCGAAAGATTGAAGACTATCGATCGTGGGCAACTTGGTATCAGAGCCAGAAGTCTTCCCAAATCTGCAAAGTTCCTGTAAGCTTTCTGCAATCATCTTTACTATTTTTGTATTGTTGACTATATGCTAGACATAGTGGTATCTTGTAGGCAATCGGAAATGGGTTGCTGAGGTTAATTGAAGTGTATCTTAAGGGTTAAGAGAGGTCTTTTAGTCAGGGTCACAGCCGTGAGGATTGGCGGCGTAAATCCCTTTGAAAGTAGATCGAGTGTGAGTGAAACCCTTAGTCAGATGGATCCTTCAATGGATATCGCTACTCACCCTATTCTAGACTGTTAGCAAGAAGGGAATGGTGAAGTCTCCCTTGCTGAAAGAAGATCTTCCTTCGAAGAATGTTCTACATTTGACCCCTCTTCGTCAGTTATTCATATTGATAATTCTAATCCCTCTGCAGAATGGCAATTACCTACCATTCTACCAAAAGATGTTTATAAACTCTCTCTCTGGAAATATATTGCTTGTCAACAAATCCGTTTATCCTCTGTCGATATCTCCTTCACTGATAAACAGGAGCATGTACATATGAATCTCTTAGAAAAATCTCATATCAATTGGGCAAAACAGAAAGGATATAAATATGCTCATCTTGGGGCTATACGCCTTGGTTTAGGTCCTCTTGTGCGTCCCTACCTCCCCGTGTCGTCTTTATGTGTTGTAGTAGACACTAGACATAATGATTTTGCTCATGCTGTTATTGGCGGATTTACTACTCCTTTGCATCAAGGCCCTGCTTATGGCACTATCTTTCCTAACTATAGTGTCAGTCTAGATGATCCTTACATCTATGACCTCCTTAAATCCTATGTCCTGCCTCAAGGCTTCTCTATGCAATCTGGATCTCGAATCATTCAGCTTAAAAGTTTTGTCTGTGTAATATTCGGTAATGATACTCTCCCTCCTCTGCAAAAACATGTCTATCAGAGTTCGCACCTCGTAAGCGTGGTGGAACAGGATAAATCCAAGAATGCTCAACCGGTTACTTTTGACTGGACAGGTATTAACTACCCACAGCAATGGGAAGTTAGATACAGTGAGTTGAGAGACATAGAAAAAACCAGACAAGCATTAGCCACCAGACCTTTGAAGTTTGATAGATCTACAAGTTCATTCAAATATCCAGATAGCTCCCCTGCTACTTCATTCTCTTCTCTTCCAAGATCTATTTCTGTCTCTTCCTCTTCTTCTGCTTTGAGTCAGCTTAATCAGCCCAGACTCCATACAGGATATACAGGCCCTTCTGAACACACTGGACAACACAAAGACTGCCAAGCCTGTAAAAAGAATCTGCAAGCACTACAGCATTATAAAGACAGACCCACTTTGGGAATGTTTACTCTACCAAGACAGAACTCTGAATTAGAAGCCACTATTCAAAATAGAAAATCTTTTGTTCCAGGAAGAAATCTACCATTCCCTATCAGATTCAACTGAAATAAAGTTTGCTGTAATCAAAGTGGCAGAAAAGATTGAAAAAAGACTAGAAAAAATTGAGGAACTACTCAATAAAATCACTGATCTAAAACCTAAAGTTCCTGTTGTTAATCCTATGGCTCTTTCTCTAGCTGCAAAAGGATATGAGCCAAAGAAACCCACTATTCCTCTCTTAGAAAGAAGTTATTCCTTTGGAATGTTTAGTGGAGTTCCAGAAGAGTATTCCGATACTAGACCTGATTTTGATTTCGGACAGACTAATCAGGACTTGGAAGAAGTCCATGAATGGGTTAAAGCATTGAAAACCCTGCCTCCAGCTCTTGAGCCACATTACCTACAAATGATGTCTGGAAATCTCGTTGAGTCTTCGGGTTATTCTCATTTAGTGTTACCATCTCCAGATCATAAAGATACCGCAATGCCATCTGCCTCTACTGCTCCTCACTTTAGCACAAACTTTGGCATTGGTTCTATCAGTAACATTATATCCCAAATGCCCAAACATCCTGTGATTAATATTGATTGTCAATCCAGGGATGAAATTAAATCAGCCATTCAGTTGCTATACCATTGGACCATCTCCCAGAGATTAAAAAATGATTCTATAACTGGTCAACACTTGGGTGGTATGATAGTAGCAGGATTTGCTGGCTTAGTTTCAGATTGGTGGGAAAATCTTCCAGCAAATGCTCGAAATGGAATGTTATTTGCTGATGATGGTGATCAGCAAATACTCAAGGCCCTTGCTAAGCAATTTCATGGAGAAGATGAAATGGATGAAAGAGATCATTATGCCTCACTCTTCATGACTGCAAGGTTATCACTACTTCACATAATGTTATCACTACCATTATTAACTCAAAAATTTTATCACTACAATTATTAACTCAAAAAGGACCCTAATATATTCCAAAGGTTATTTCAATATATTGTATCAAAGATTTTCAAAATTCAATGACGTCAATGAAGTAACATAAGATATTGTATTTATAATTTTCACATCCTTCCACAATAATCCCAAGGTTAATTAAATGGTATAAAGTAAAGAGATAAATTCCTTAATCTCCCTTATTATGGATTTTTAACCACAAGATAATCTTATTTTCTCAAATTATACATACAACTTATACATGAAAGGGATAAATCATTCTAGTGTTATAATTTTAGGGTTATTTTGGTTAGATATTTTATCCGGAGCTTAAGGAATCCCTACATAAAGATTGCAAAAGATATAGGTGTGAGTTATAAGAATAAAACTACCAATTTTTATATTTTTTCCCTATTAGCCTTTGCTGTTTTTATATTTTCCATTTTTAAGATGGTTAACCCAAAATTTAGTGTCTTTGATAGTGAAAGCATCATGAATTGTTAAAATCCTTGATTGTTATTTAAGATTTTGAAAGATCATAGATCTTTTTAAGGCATGAGTCCCAATCTTACCTTTCTTCTCAACTTTTTGAGTTAAGATGTATCTCCAAAACTATTTAACCCTTGATTTTAAGAGTCTCTCTTGGTTTCAATTTACATATTTACATTTCTATGTTTAGCTAAAGCCCTCAAAAACCTTTTCGGGTTCATCTAGAACATCCTTGATATCTTTTCTGACATTGTTGCATTATTACACCAAGGGTTGGTTCAATAGTTCTTCATTTTAAGACATGTACCAAATGTTTACTTGAGAATGCAAGTTAAGAGATATATTGTCAAGTTATAGTGAACATTATTGATATTATTATGAATAAAGAGAAGGTTTGATTCTTTAATCAAATCTTTTAAGAAAATATCAATTTTGGTTTTAATATCAGTAATTGGGTTCTTTTCTTTATTCATGACATGGTCATTTGACTTATTTTGTAGGTGAATATTTAGAATAATACTAAGGGTCTATATTCCAATTTATCCTCATGGTTATATATAATATTAATACTTTCAATTTAATTAATTAAGGGAATTGAAAAAATAACATTGGAAACTACAATATTACCAAACCCTTGGATATATGTCATTTAATTTGAAGAAGGCTACTTCTTTGTACCATTGAAGATTATTATGCCTTTGAAACTACATAGTTTAAGGAATTCGATGCCAAGTAATTTATTTTATTTTTTCTTAAGATCTTATCTTGAAAATTTATCCCAAATCGCAATCCCTACCAAACCACGAGGTGGGGGGTCTAGGTTAGAGATGTTGCTTAGTTTCATGGCATACTTATTAATAGTTGTCTTGTTTTGAGTTACTTTTGGCAAGAGATGGCATGAAAATAGTGTGTAGATCCATGATCAAAGAAATTTTGTAATCCCTCAATTGAGCTTCTAATATATTGATTAAGAATTTATTCAAGCCCTCAATTGAGGGGTTTCTTGGATTGAATAGACCCTTAATTGAGGACCAACTGGATATTAATATTAACCCTCAATTGAGATTAGACATAGATTGAGGTATTAAGTTGAATTGAGGTCTTTATTATTTTATTAAACAAAAAATATGCTAGGAGGCATACATTTCATTTCAACAATGACCAATGCAAATGAAAAAAAAACAAGTTCATAACTCAATCCACAGTTTGGACCAATCCATTTGTTGGAATATGTAACGATGCCTTGTGTGGTGTTGTTGGTTGTGTAATTATCACATTTATCCAACAAGGCATAACTAACTCTATATATTATAAAAGGAGTTATCCCACATGTTATGTAATAAACTCTATTATTAACATTCTTTATATAAGGGAGGTGGAAAACCATTTATCTCACATGTATGATGGGATGTAACTCTTCCATATGTCTACCTATATAATAGAGGTGAAGGATACCCTTTTAGGGCATGTTGAGGAAACATAATTGTGACATGAAGTGAAGATGGAGTGTGATGTGATTCTTATGTGGGTGGTGATAAAGTGTAAGAGTGGACATTTATAAAGAATAAATAAGGCCATGGATGTTTCCCCATTTGGGGTCTTACCAAGTAAATATGATGCACTATCACTTTTTATCTTGTCCCTCTCTTACTATTTGATTATTTGGTGCTTTTATGGATAGGAGGATAGACTAGTGTATTTCTACTATTGATTTACACAATAGTTAATGTATTGTTGTATGTTTATGCATATTCTCAATATTCTAACATGGTATCGGAGCTAGTATCTAAGCTCTATCTTCTTCAATAAATTTTGTTAAAAAAATTTACAAGCACCATGTTCTTCAATTTTTTTGGGGGTACTCATTCTCTAGTATATTTTCCGTTAGATTTAGACAACCATTGAAAATTTTCTTCAGATATGGGATTTTTTTCTACATGTTTGAAATTTTTTTAAAAACCCTAACCTCACCATTTATTTTTATATTTTTTTCAAGTTTTCCTTGGTTTTTTTTTTGTAGATTTGAGTTGGAATCCATTGTATGCTAAATTTATATAAATGATATATCTCTCTTACAATATATCTAGTTGTTTGTTTGTTTCTAGTTGTGTTTTTTGCAGGTTTCTGTCCAAATGACATTTGCATTCGAGAAATTCTAGTTTCATATTGTTTCATACATACAAATTATTTTTCCTTCATTGGATATGCATACACATGCACTTTACCTTCATAGGAGGAATGCACACACACAAACTAGCCTCAAAGATAGCACGTGGGACACGTTTTGTAGCGAAATATTCATTCTAAGCTAATTTGTTTTCGTTATTTTTGCTGAGGGTTTTCATATCTCGATAAGGTGCTTGAAGGTCTCACCATTGGTGAGAACTTCATTTTTTTTTAATCTATAATTCTTGTCATTATCCTCATCTTTTTTGCATTAGGATTTAATTTCTTAGTTTATTCATCATGTTTGTAGAGGTTGTCTCTTGTTCCTATTTTACTTGTCACTAACTTTCTTGTGTGGAATATGTTTGACATTTTCATGGGAATATATCTCTAGAATCTTCTCATGGTGATAACATGAAACCAGCCAATGCCAAATACTTAATTGTTTGATGGTTATATTTTCCAATCTATAAGTGATATCAATTTATTTCATCCATATTTTTATCAATAGCTATATGTTGTTTCTAACCCTTGTTTGTGTAAAAGAAATTTCATAATTCATATTCCTCTATCTTTCATGCATAATGTCATATTTCTTTCCATTATCGAATTATCATTTTCATTATATGCTTTACTCTTGGAAGTTATTTCTGCATATTAACTCTTTGTTTACTTCACTTTCTCCACAAGGGTATTTATGAGGAGTTGTGGGACAACTTGGTTCTATCATTCCTTCCTTAAGCATATTGATTTTGTTATCTATGATCATTCAACATTGTTCCTCTCTACAAATTATCCTCGTTGGCATAAAATTTTGAAACATTTTCCCTCTTTATCCAAGATGGTTGAAGTTATAATTCAGGAATGTAATGTAATAAAATACCCTATTATGCCACCTTTTTATAGGTATAATGTAATGTAATGAAGGCGATGTTCTTGTTGTAAAGTCATGATGATTTTCTACAGGCCACATTTTTTTATGAATAGAGTGTTTGAGGGTCTTGTATGCATGATGTTATATTCAATAGAGTTTTTTGGTTATGGAAACTGTCTAGTGGACACATTTTTTGATTTATAGACAACTTGGGATTCTTGTATTCATAATAACGTCTACTGTAAAGTTCTTGCATCTTTCATATTGGTTGTGAAGGGTGCATGCATGGAATATTTATGATGTATAGACCATTTGGGTTCTTATATTTGTGATTAGGTATATGCAAAGTTATTTCAATTATTAGCTAGGTTATGGTTGTGATGACTATCTCATAGCCACATTTTTTGTTGTATTGGCCATCTGAGCTTTTTGTACACAATTGTAGTATTCTACATATAGCTTGGTTCAAGTGCACTTTCATGATCAGTGAGAAGTTTCAACTATATTCATCAAATTCATAAGGAAAGGTGTGTTATTATTCACATCTTATTGGGAATTCTGGAAGTTTTCATCAGGAGAGATTATAATGTAATTCCATCTTCCTCCATTTGTATTCTTTCTCCCTAGTCATAATTAAGGGGGAATGCTGGAATATGTAATGATGATTATAATGATGATGAATATGTAAAAAAATATCTATATTGTGAAAGAATTTATCACACATAAAGCATGTAATAAACTCTCTTATTACCATTATTTATATAAGGGAGGCGGAAAACCATTTAGCCCACATGTTTTATGGGATGTAAATCTTCCATACGTATACCTATATAATATAGGTGAAGGAGACCCTTTTAGGGAAATTTATGAAACATCATTGTGACATGAAGTGAAGATGGAGTGTGATATGATGCTTATGTGGGTGGTGCTCAAGTGTAAGAGTACATATTTCTGAAGAATAAAAGAGATCATACATTCTTTTGGATGTTTCCAATTTTGGTGTCTTACCACATATATCAAGTGTATTATCTCTTGTTCTCTTGTCCCTACCTTACTATTTGATTGTTTGGTCCTTGTCTGCATAGGAGGCTAGATTAGTAGTTGATTACTGTTATTGATTTACATGCTAGTGAATGTATTGTTTTATTTTTATGCATATTTCTCACACCATTATATTCTAATATCATCAATCCATCATCTACAATAACCACACCCCTACATAATGACATATACTCCAACATATATTTTTTTCTAATTTTAAAAGTAAAATGTTAAATTTATACAATTAAGTTTTTATTATTTTGTTGAAATTTTATCAACTAAAAAAATTTATGTCGTCAAGGAATTATTTTTTGGTTTATACTTTATTAATAAAAAATGTTTTCACTATCTATTATATTTCCAACAATGTATGAACAAGTAGAAATACTATTTAATTTTTTTCAAAACTCCTCTAATAATGCATGGAGGATTGAAAAATATCCATTGATATATCATTGAAAGTAAAAATAACAACATAAACATCATCGATTAAAAAAAATGGAAACAACCAACTGACAATGTAAACTTTGCCATTTTTTTTTTCAATTGTGTACCAACAAGCAAAAATGTTGTCAATTTGTTTTTTCAGTCCGTTGGTAATGACTATAGAATTGAAATTTGTTGACTGATACATCTAGTTGAAAACTAGCATTTCCAAACACTACAACTCACATGTTACTAAGAAAAACTGGAATTAAAATGAAAGCGGAGCAGCCTACATTTACCATAAAAAAAAATTCAGGCTAAGTTGACAACTAGAGTGCCTCATTTGTAATAGTTGATGGCTACAAAACCATGGGTTTTCTACATAGAGTATATGCAAAAAAATTATAGATGGAAACCTACCGAGTATAAATGTTTATTTTAAAATCTAACATTCATTTTAGTATTAATTGTGAACAATAACAAAGTGACTCAAATAAAATTGTTATTATTTAAGATTTCCTTCACCTAAATGAAATCTTGGTGCTTGATGCAAAACTTGAGTTCCACATTTTAAAGTTGATCAATATTTATTTGCATTAAACTTTTTCAATTTGACATACAATCCATCAAATTAAAATTACCCTTTGTTGATCTTCATATAATATTTTATAGGGAAAAGTTAGAAATGAAACTATTCCTTGAAGTCATTTCCCTAAAAATAACCACCATTATCTATCCTTAACACATTTTTTAATTCTTTGTTTAGTTCTCTACGAGATCCTTAAACCCTTTAAATTTACCTAAATTATTAAAGTTATTTTGGAGGATATATATCCATGTAGGCAGATTTTCCTAAAGAAATAATATGGCAATGGAAAATAGTATGTAGATTTTCCTAGTGAAGGAATAGGCACAGGTCCAAACACATCATTGTGTATCGAATCCAAGACTCATTTTTCTCTTATAGCCCCAACTGGGAATCATGCTGGATTTTGTTTACTATATATACAATCTTACATAAAACCAAATCTAATGAGAAATAAAACACGTCTTCAACCATACCTTTACAATGTAATGGTTGAAGGGTCTTCCCTCAAATATATCCCAATATTTGATCAAATAGCATTACAAGGATACTAGGGATCCTATATTATTCATGTCTACCCTTAGGAAAAACATAATTATCACACCCATCATGAATAGTTCTTCCCAATTTATTGTACAAATTTCCAATCCAAACTCCCCACATCTACACCATAGCCCCTCAAACCATATTGCACATTTCCTTTTAAATATAGTATGCATTCATGCATCACTCATCTTACTTACAAATATCATGTATTTTGTTAGATCTAGAATGTGAAAGTTGAGTGATAATTCGGTTGGTTGTGGAGCCTGATATTCGTGATTCAGAGATGTTATTTTAGTTGTGTTTGGATCCCATCACATGAAGAGGGGAATCCCCCCCCCCACTATATTCGTTAGGGGGGTCCAGGGGGGCGGTGAATAATTTGGGATCCCCCCCCCCCTTGGTGCAGATTCTCAGGAAACGCCCCCATAGCGAAAATTAAGGAAAAAATGCCTTGTAAAATGTTGTAATTTAGAGTCATGACTTGGTCAATAATGGGTGATTTATGAGCCCATGGTTTTGGGCAACCCATGGTATTCCTTTTATAAAAGGAAGGCATTGTAATACGATTGTGTATTATATTGTAGTATTGTAAAAGATATCTCTGTGATTGTGAGAGAGAGAGCGTGAGAGAGTGAAGAGGAAGTGCACCGGGGTTGTTGTAGGTTGTATCCCTTCATTTTGTTGGACAATGTAATAAAAGTATTGGCAATTTTTGTGTGGACGTAGCCCATCTTGGGTGAACCATGTTTTATTTGGTGTCTCTCTTGTAATGTGTTTTATATTTGCATCTTGTTTAAATTTTAATTGTTATTCCTTGACGATCTTGTTTTTCTAACAAATCCTTTGATATTTGAGAAACATCTTGATCCTTCCATATTTTTTTATCATGGTTTTTGAGTCGTCTCCTAGGAAAACATCACCTCAATTCTACTGTTCATATTCAAAAAACCACTCCCTATGAAGGGTCATATGAAATAATGCAACCGATTCAATCAAAACCATATATCATGATATAAAAGTGTAATTCTAGATTCCATGTAAACATCCCCTCCTTTTGTGGTGATTTCCATTTTTGTGGAAGGGGCATCATCAGATTCCTTACTTTTATCAACATTCTTAGATCTATATCCTTTCTTATAATACCTAATTTTACTACATTTCCAACATTTCTTTAAAGATTGCCATGAAGATTTGGATCTACCTCAAGATTTATGTCTATCCATTGAAGGCTTAATTTTAGTCTCTTGTAAATGACCTCTTACAAATAAAGAATCCTTTGTTAGAACCATGGATTTTCTCCTCATTTCCTTTGATAACAAGGATGCAACTACATCCTCAAACTTTGATGTAGATTGAGTGGTACTAGATTCTCCCAAGAGTTTGGTAAAAAATCATAGCAAGGTAATACACTTATCTTCATCCTCCATCTTAATATCGATAGAGACATGTTGAGTTAACAAAGTATTGAAGGAACTTATATTCTTAATCATTGAGATGCCATAATCCATCCTAAGATGACACAACTTTCGACTCTCAAAGAAATAGCTTGTTTACCACATGTTCTGTTCAATACAAATTCCTTAACTTATCCCATAAGTTATATTGTTTTTCTTCTTTAGAAACAATCTACAACACTAAATTTGAGAGGCAAAGTGGAATCATACTTCTTTCCTTTCTTTCAATATTTCGTCAATCTTGAATCCACATCAACCCATTGTTCTATTTTCTACAAGAAGGTCTTTCATCTTTAGTGTCCATAACTTAAAGCTAAACTTTTATTTCTATTCTTGAATTGGTTTCCATTTTCATTAGATAAAACTCACTATTGAAAGCTCTCAGCAAAGTGTTTATTGCAAACCCAAGATAACCTTTCTTTTATGGAATGTGATGAAACCAATAACACATGCATCCCCTCATACTCCATAAATACTTGTTTTCCATGCACATATGTATTAAATTTTCCAATTACAAGGGCTAAGGTATGTTTCTCGATCAAAATGTATTTATCATCCTCTTTTAGTAAATTTTTTATCCTCTTTAGTAAAATTTTGACTTACTAATGCCCTTTTGATTTAAGTGAATGCTCAGCGTAAACAAACAAACATTGATTATCAAAACACCCGTGTAGGATAGTCCTTTAGTTATCACTTTCACAAACATGTTCCCCAAAAGATTAAAAAAAGAGGTTAAGCTTTTGCTTTTCTTTGACAAAGCATGCACATGTAATAATCAACTACCCAAAACGATTTGACTATCAAATTTCATATCAATTTAAGTATCTATTCATAATTTATATATAAATTTTTAAATAAAAAATTATGTATTATAAAAATGCACTGACAACATTTGACTAAGAAAATGTAATTGAAATATGTGATTACGAATACTAATAGGTGCTTATATGTAAATAAGAGATTTTTTATGGTATTTTTATGTTGATAGTTATTTAGATATTATCTGAGATTTTGGACTTCATTAATTAAGTTAATCAACAAGATTAATTCAAGTGTAAAAATTGTAAAGCAATGATTCAATTCATAATTGTACTATCTTATTATGCTTAAATACATTTTGATTAAGATTTAAACAAGTTTCAATTAAAGGATAGGATGATAAAAAAAAATGAGTAACAATTCGTTTTTGTTTTTCATATCAGTTTTTATTTATTTATTAACTAGTATTTGTTTTGTGTTTTAAAAGTAGTTAAAAACTTATTTTTTTTTTTAAAAAGAAGTAAAAAACAAGTTAATTTTCAATACTAAATAAAAATAAGAAATAAAAAAATATTTAAGTTGCCATACCGTATAGGTTTTAAACAACTTTTTAATATAAATTTGGGATTCGTAATTTAGACATATCTCTTTGTCTTTTGTTTTCCAATCTTTCTTTTTGTGTAGGCCTCACTTACAATAGTTTGCCTCACTTACAATAGTTTGAACTTGAGGGTCAAGATCTGGAACTTTAGGCCAAAAGTCTAGGCCTCACTTACAATAGTTTGCCTCACTTACAATAGTTTGAACTTGAGGGTCAAGATCTGGAACTTTAGGGCAAAAATTATGGACTAAAAACTGAACCACATAGGAGAATGGGGATGAAAAACTTTTTTAACAAAATATTCTGGGTAAGCTTTGAAAAGCAGTGCCAGTACAGATTCGATTATATGAGCATTTTGGCTTATTCACTGGAACTGATCTAAAGCCGGTTTTAGGCGATTTTTAATTCAGAGTAATCGGGGCGCTGCCCATTGGATTGCCACATAAAGACTGCCCCATTCCAAGGAGAATTTCAGTGGCTTCAATTTGATATAGGATGATGAGCTCCTTCAGTGGTTTTAATTACCAGCCTCAGGCCGATGGCGAACCCAGATATGCCATGTCGCGCACGCGCACTGGCGATAATCAACCGCCTTACAATCATCGCGAGCCGCCTTTGGATTATGGCGAAACCGGGGCCGAGCCCACATATGCCAGTCTTCAGGATTACCGAGAGCCGAACTTATATCTCATTAATGTCAAGAACATGATATCGGTCTTAGCAGTTCTTCTTATTGTGGTTTTGATTATCTATTTTCTGCACGTTTATGCGCCTAGAATTGCTAGACGGAGATCAGCATCTAGGCGTCGTCGGTTTCATTTTACAGGAGAAGAACCAGCGAGGCTGCGTAACGTGGGGTTGGATTCTGCCATATTAGGGACTCTGCCCATCTTTCTTTATAAATCACAGAATTTCACAGATTGCCTGGAGTGTGCTGTCTGTCTCTGCGAATTCGAGGAGAATGAGAAAGCCCGGCTTTTGCCAAATTGCAGGCATATATTTCATGTTGAGTGTATTGACATGTGGTTTTTGTCGCATTCCACTTGCCCCATTTGTAGAACCGGCGTCCAGCCGGAAAAGCCAGCTTTGGAATCTGTTAGAAGAGCAGGTTTTGGTTACAATACCAGGGCGGCCAATTCGTTCCGGGAACCATGACAATCTGAATTCGGATCAAGGGCGGACTGCAAGCTCTGGAGAAGCTGTAAATAATCTGCTGATGCAGGAGCATCCTTGGTTCACTGGCGATCCTGCATATCATACAAATATATCTTTAATTACACAGGCTGTTGCGTGTTTAATTAGCAGTTTGTTGTTTGTTGATGACTTTGTTTAATCTGCGCGACCTCTGGGAGATATAATGAGACCACAATTGATGTACAGAGCAAACAATTGGTTTCATAATCCACAACAGGTATGCACATACTCACGGGTTGCTGCTGGTGGGGAAGTAGGATAAAGAGAAGGCAGCGAATTAATGATAACACGGCCGGGTTTGGTAGTAGCATGATCTTGTTGAGTTAAAAGGCCAAATCACATTCTGAGTGGAAGTGATTCAACTGGAAACTGCCAGATAGCAGGGATCTATAAAACTTGAAGAAAATCGTTGGGAAAGAATGCAGGCTCAGGGAGAGAGGAGACTGCAAAGAATTCATTGGAAAGAGGGGGAAATTCCTGAGAAGACTCAGACAGCAGAAGCGGTAGCATAAAGAACAACTGTATAACTGTGTGTACCAAATTGTGATATCATAAAATATAGAGAGAGCAACTCTGATATGATCGCTTTTTACGTTGAATCTTATGATGCAAGTATTGAGTAACTGTTGTTTGAGTAACACTTGTTCTGTGACCCATCATAGAATGAATGAGTCAAACAACTTTTTAATTTTGAATGTCACTTAGTAATGGGTGTAATTTGATTGTATCTTGTTCTGAGTTTCAAATACTGAAAAATCTTTACATTTAGGTTATATAATCTATTAGACTATGTAATAGAAGTTATGTGTTATTATATAGAGCTTCAACATGTGTTATTATATAGAGCTTCACCAAGAGCATTATGTCACTTAAAAAATTGAATTTTGATGAGGAAAGTAACAATTATTCTTTCTAATCTTTCAAGTCACATCCAATAAACACATTAATACATTACTTTACAGAATAATGGTTTTCATTATTTTATTTTTAAATTTTCATTTAAAATTAAATTGCTTTCCCATTTCTACATAAAAAAAGGTTTTATAATAATATTTAAGACCCAAAAAAACATATATTTCAAATTGAAACAAAAATAAATTAGCCTACAAATTTTTTGTCTTTCCCAAAGCATTGTCATGTCTCCAGAGAAAATTAATTTGAGTGTCTTAAATTAAGACAAATAAAAAGTTTCTAAATAAAAAAATATAATTGAAATTTATTTTGTTTTAGCAAAAACTTTATCAATTTTGTTTTTGTAAAGACATTCTATAAAACAATGTATAAAGACAATTGTTAATTATTAAAATAAATCTAACACAAATATTATTTTCTTCAAAATAAATTACAATATTAAGGTATATTGGTCTTCCATTAAGCTAGTATACTTTATAGTACAAACATTAATTATGCCAAAAAAAAAAGCTTGTTGAAAAGATTAGCAACAAAAATTCCAACAAAAAGATGTATGAATCCATGGCCGATACCATAATCTTCCCATATGTAGACATTACATTGATCTTTTCATAATCAATATGCATTAATGGGCATCCATCAAACCTAAGGAATGTACATACATTATTGTCAATGCAAAAAGCATATAATAGTGAAAAGGATCACGTATTGAGAAATATTGCTTCAGAAAGAAGATGGACATCATGACCAAGCTCCTTGAAGAGAACCATATTGCTTTTCTGTAATTTGCAAAAAGATGGGGGCACAAGTAAGAAAATGGTAAGGATGAGCATGCATTGTGTGCATGGGTAAAAACCATTTATGTTTTCTCTGTTTCTGATTCACCATCTGATATATTAGAACCTGAAGCATCCATTCCTTCCTTGCAAAAAATCCCATACAGTTCATCAAAGCTTCTTCCCAAAACTAGTCATTTTTCACTAGCTTTTGATGTGCTTTTTGAAATCCCTTTCCTAATCCAATCAGATATTTCCAATTCTAATTCTGAATATTATATACAAGCTTATATACAGCCTATTACATTCATTGACTCATTTCCCCAATCATTTCATGATCAAAATACCCAAGAACCCTCAAGTTCAGTAGTTGGAAATTCAGAAAAATTGTCTAGTTTCCAATTCTATGTCTCTTGTATATGTTGTTGTTATGTGTTGTATGTCTTTCATTGGTTGGAAAGCCATATCATTGGCCTTCATGGGAATTCTGTTCCATATGTCTGGACTTTCTTTCACCATCGATGGTTCAAATCTCAAGTCTCCACACCTTCCAAGTTCACTCAATTGCAATTGTGATCTAGTTGCTCACTCTTCTCTTCCTATGGATCCATTCGCTCATGGAGACACCATACCTCTGATATTTTCTGATGTGTATGAAATATATTTTGATATTTTAGATGCCTCGTGAGCTTTGTTACAGAGTTATGAAGGTTCTTCATCAACTTGGGAGAAAGATTCATGGTTTTATTCATGATATGGCAGCTAGACATAATGCAGATTTTGCTAAATCTTTTGATGTTATGTGCGAAAGAATTTGAAGAGATATATTTTCCATAGTTGATTATACTATTATATCAGAGTATGATTGCAGAAAAATACATGCTTGTGATTCCCCTCCATCATCAAATGATGACCATCAAAGAGCCTCTCCACATGATCTTTGTTTACAGCACTTTGATCCATTGATGCATGATCTTGGCATCCACTACATCTTCACCAAGTCCATCACCAAGAAGTTGTTCTTTTAGCTCATTCAAATGAAGAAGATGACCTACTGAAGACATTTTGATCTCTATCATATCCATTTTTGAGGGGATGTTTTTTCCCATGAGTTTTTCCTCCTTACCTCGGTTACATGGATTAATAAGCATTGTTGTAAAAGGTAACTTGTGCCTTAGTTTCTAAGGCCTTAATAAATCATTTTGAATAAATTGTACTAAGTCTAGATTAAGGGGGGTGTTGGAGAAGTAATACATCCTTAGTACATAGTTTTGACCTTAATCTAACTTCATTTTATTTCATGCAATGATATCCTATGGTTTAGACTTAGGAGAGTTGATTTAGCAAGATATCTAGTTATTTTTTGATGTTCACACCTACAACAACACTCCAACTCAATCAACCAGCACATGTGTCCCCTCATTAATTACAGGAGTTCTCTCATTCCTCTTTTTGTGGATTTTAGGTTTACTAGGAGTGCTAGTAGTGTATTTGATCCATTTTGGCTCTCCTAGGAGCATTTATTGCCACCTTGAGCCTCCCACTCACCTCTATCTTCTCACCCATGCACGCCTTGGACTCTTTAATGCCACAACAAACTTCACCAACATTCACACCTTCGTTCGTGACTGTTTAGGATGAGTTGGAGCTCCATTGGTCCACCTAGGGGGATTGAGGTCAAACCTCAACATGACACATGTACAAATCCAATTGGCTTCTTGAGCCTCATGGATTTTTTCCAGTGTATTATAAATGTGTACTATAAAATCTAAAATATGTACCATAATAATATGATCAATTATTAGCACCATTCACATGTGTTATTCCAGCTATTTTATGTCTCTTTTGTTGTTCTCTTACACATTTTGTCAAATACTTTGAGTGTGAATATTGATTGCTCCAGCTCCTACATCTCACTGTGAATAAAATTATCAAAAGTATACTGGGGTTCTGCCTCCTTGTCACATACCCCAATTTTGCAAAAAAAAAAAACAATTTGATATTATTTGATATTATTGAGGACAATATGTTAAATTTTATGCTAAGTTGTAATTGATGACTTAGTAGGGTCAAGGATATTTAATGTAATTCTGAATATTTTATTTATAATAAATAAAGGAGGAGACAACAGCTTAGGAGAGCTGTTAAAAGAGTGTTTATTGGTCAAATTGGTGGAGGAAACTGGGTGGAGAGCAAACTAACATGTGGCAGCTTCCTCAAACCACTTCCAACTGTTGTAGGTGGAAACCTCCCCACATTTGGAGTCATGATTCCCCAAGAAGGTGGAATCAGAGCAGGTGACTCAATTAATGAAAACTGACCCAAAAGACCTAGGAAATCTTTATAAAAATTTCCATTGAAGAGAGCTGAGGCTGCTCATTCTAGAGAAGTGATCATTCAGGTTGAATGAATGTACTTCAGAGAAATTCAATGGAAGGGAAATCTGGAAAGCGTTTGAGGGGATAACTATTGATTGATCTAGTGGAGATTTTAAGCTGAAGATCATACTGCTGAGAGCAAAGTATTTACTGAGGTATTGAACTAGTCAGTTGACAAAGGGTTCTACTGTTTGCATTCTCCACCATTTCTCAGCCAAGAAGACCAGGAACAGGCTCAGGGGCCCTGAGGAAGCGTTGTTTGAGTGCTCTCCAGGAGATTGGTAGTGAGGAACGACCTCCTAAAGCTATTGTCTTGTTTCCTACACAGGTTCTAAGTTATTATTTTACTGTGTTAGTTAAATAAATCTTAGATAATTGCTATCTGAATGTTAACAATTTAGTTCTGAAATGTTTGAGTTAGTATTTTTTTAGATTGTTATAGAAATGAAATGGATTTAGAGAATAATGTGTTAGAATGAAAATAAATTTCTAAACTGTGTTTTTCCACACCTGGAAACCAGGTCGTACTCTAGCACAGATAGAATGCTTTAAATAGATAAGAGAATGTAAATAGTAGATAGAATTGTGTAACTATAGATAGCAGAATAATTCTATTTCAATGTTAAAAATATTATGGAGGAAAAACAGTGTTATGATTTATTTGTGTTTACTGTTTTTACTTAGTATAACTGAATAAAATGCAGAAAGCAAATAGTAAACTACATTAGAGTTACAACAATAGTATACATTTAAGTATATAAACAAGCTACTAACCACACGGTTTATCTTCTAACATTATCAACTAAATCTTGGACTATTATTTAATATAAACTAGATAGGGTTGTGTTAAAAAAAATCCTTAATTTATAAAGAGTAAATGGAGTTACAGAGCTTTCCTTTCTATCTTTTAGAGAACTTTGAATAAATTCTATGTGATAGAATAGTAAATAAAAACAATGTCAATATAAACAATAACTAATATAAAACTAAATATTTACATATCTAGAAACCATTTTACATTTACTAGATAGGAATATACCTCTGAAGGAAAAACCTCAGGGTCAAAACCCTAATAATTTAATTAGCTATTATAAATTAGTATATTTAAGTTGTAATCCATTTACATTAATAATTATATAAGTGTTACAAGAGGATTATAGTGTATACTATAGATTGTTTAGAGTCTATTCTTAAAATCAATATCTTTTATACACAAGCAAGATAAGTTATAGTTAACAAGTTAAAATACCACTACACACCTGTAATAGCCAAACCGAAGTAACAAGTAGCAGAATCTAATTAATAATAAATTGAAGAACTTATTTAGACAAGGGTTTCATCTCCAGAAAACCCTAGCTTGTATATTCTGGACAAGTAAGTTTAATATTATAAATTTCACATTATGATTGATCTACAATCCTCATAATAACAATAATTTCTTACAAAAGATAGCTTAAACAGTAATTATCTTCATTGACAATGAAGAAGGAAGGACTCTAATTACAAAGAATCATAAATTACAAGATTACAAAAACCATTGCAAAAACGAGACATAGCTCGAAGTTAAAAATCTTCTTAAAAGCTAAATGTATTACATTGACAGGCCGTAAGGCTAAAAACTTAACCAAAATACATCACACAGCTCAAGGCTGGTATAACCCAGCACCATAGCAAGGGTTTATAACATTAAACTGGGAAACAACTTATTAAAACCTCCTATTAAACAAAGAGACCGAACAGGCTTCCAAGCACTGAGTTCTCCTTCAACAACCCTCAATACAAGTAGGGAGAAACCCATTTGAACTAAGGGCTTACCAGTTAAGAGCCACGAAGCCCCTGAAGACTGTCATCGTGTATCTTTCACCAAAGATTGGAATGGTCATGGGTTCCTGTACAAGCATTTTTACCGAGCATTAGTTCAGGGCTCAGTTCAATAATATTAAAAACCCTAAGTACATTCATAACTTGATAGAGTTTACATAGTAAAAACCGAGATACTTTTACCTATAAATAAAAGAGTTATCAAGCAATGAAGGGACTGTCACTAGCTACGAAATGTATACACAAGAATTTCCAAACCCTACGCCAATCGTGGAGCACAAACAATGACAAAGAAGATTTAGCTTCACAAAGACTTGACAGGCCACGAGGAGAACATAACTGAGCTATGAACAGGCCGAGAGCCAAACACAAAACAAGAAAATACTTGCACTGTATGGTTCACAACCACGAAGGTTTGCAATCAAAGACCAAGTTCTGGAAACTACGGCCACTTTAAAATGAAATTTTTGGAGCAAGCAAGCAGAGGAACAACCCTCACGGCTACCATGGAAACTACACAAAGCAGCCTGTAGGCTAGCAAAAACTTCGGAGGCAAATGACAAAGCAAATAGGGTTTGCAAGTCTTTTATATCACTAATGCATGGATAGGAGGTGACCACGTTGCCTCAAATTCTTTTAACCATGCAAGGGTCAAGTCCATAGTCCTTCTGCAGTTTCAATCATCCAATTATTAATACAGTAATGTAAACAAACCAAGCACAAAACTATGGAGTGCATTTATTTATATTAATCACCAATGATAACACATAAACTATATTCGCATGTATGATAGCTTCGAGATATATATCATTGTGTATGATAGCTTCGAGATTCGCATGTTTGATTAATGATGATTTCTTAATGTTGACCCTAATGAAAGGTTGTAACAAATTTTTCATATGAACAATCCTAATGTCAACCATGCATTAGGACCTTTACACTTAACAATGGATAGGTATACTTGCAAAACAATGATAAATATTCACATAATATTTTGAAGTTCAAACTTTATCACTTGTAAACCAATGGATTTGGGTGGTTTTAATATATGGAGTTTGACTAGAATAGTAAAAGTATTTAAACCATGACAATTACAAGGCTGAACCTTGGTATAATCTCTCATAAATAATAGTTTGCATACTCGACTTGTCAATAAATAATAATAGACCATATCTTTATTGGGTAAAGATAGTCTGTGATTGTTATGGTTGCTTGTTCTTAGCATAGCGTAAGAATCTTGGTCATATTAGTGTCACTTAGGGTAAACTTCAGATTAAAAGTTCTAGGTAGAAAAATCTACCATAATAGTTAATATAAACATTAACTTGTTATAAGTGAGGCAATATGATAATAGTAAATTCACAATGGAATAAACCATGCTCAAGGTCTATAATCATTGGAATAATACTGATAATATATTTACCTATGACTTAGACTTATGAAAGTGATGATAGATAGTATTCCATCATGCAGTGATGCATTTAATTACAATAATCAAACTTATAATGACAAAGAGATTTCCAGGCAGTAAGATTCCCACAGAATGCAAGTAACAATAAGATTGGTACATTATAAAATAATATGGTAATGTAGGTTGTTACAATAGTACATGCAACAAGGAAATAATGTAAATATTGAAGTTTAAAACTTGACTGATGAGCATATTACATACAAGCAACAGGTGGATAATTTCCATAACTAGTAAGTTAAAAATAAAACCGAAACATATACTCTATTGAGAATCATTAATATCAAGATCGATAGAAGTTATTCCATGAATAAAAGATAGTACAGATAAATATAACATTTGTGAGATAAGCATGTTAAAATAGAAGTAAATGTATGACGAAGATTACGAGCTTAAATCTCACCGTAAGTATCTTTGGTTTTGCTAAGCTTGATAAAGATAACAACCTTTATATCTAAACTTTGCATACTGTCTTAGATTTAACAGAAACTATAGAAGACAAATTACATTACCTCATCGGAGTTTGTCTGAGAATTACCAGCTTATTTACTAGCATATTAATTTGCAAACATAAATACTTCTTACTACCTTATGAATTAAACTTCTACTTGATCAATCGTTACTTGTTGAACCTGTAAGAACCAGCAGCCCATCTGCATTAGCATAAATGCTAAGTAAGCCCAATATTTCAAAGATAGATTTCACCTACTTGCCAAAAAGTAGACTTATTAGTAAAATTAAAAAAAAACGGTATGCAAGTAAATCTTATATACTTTACGAAAATGAAATATGTTAAAGCGATATGAAAATGTATAATACTAAACGTTAGAATGTTTCATTTTCCACTAACCACTAGATATTAGTAAACCGCTTATTCAACATTTTATGTTATCTTAAAAATTTTAAATTTTTGTGAAAATTTGGGGTACTGACATGTGGTATCAGAGCACAAGGTTCAAACACTAGGCCTTGATGAAGTCCAACTTGGTTTTATGAAACAATGAATTTAACTTATTTTGCTGATGTTATTTTCTTCTAATGTTATTCAACAGAGAAATTGTTTTTGAAGTTTAACAACAGGTATGGAAAGACTCGAGGAATATGTGGAAGAGGAATCTTCCTTTACTTAACAAGAAAAATTACAAAGAGACCCTATACAAGAAGACATAACCACTAATTCCTCAGAACTTTTACAAACAGTAAAAGACTTAAAATCTTAAATGGAATCTGTTAAACGAGAAAATGAAAGGATTCTGAGAGCTCAGGAGGAGTTGAATCAGATACTAACAGAAAGATTTTAAACTGACGGAAGGGGTAAAAGCGCTGATTCGTAAGATATAAGTCACCAACATAAAGATAAAAAGATTAAATAGACTAAAAATGAAAGTAGCTCATCTTCAGAGGGTATTTGGTGATCAACGTAATTTTCAGTCCACTAGTGATAGTAGTGATGACAACCATTATACTAAAAAGAGAAAATATAAACCTTATGAGGAAATTTCTAGGGAGTTTAAAAAGATTAAACCACCAACATTCAACAGAGAAGCTGAGAAGGGGGAGGAAGCAGAATCCTGGTTATCTAGGATGAAGAAGTACTTCCAGATTTATAACTATTCTAACCAATTAAAGGCTAGAATGGCTATCTACAATCTTTCAGGGAAGGATGATATATGGTGGAAAGACTCAAAGAGAGTGAAGGGAATAAGAGAGAAGAATGTAAATTGGAGTACCTTCAAGAAGTACTTTAAAAAGAAATTTCTATCTGAGCAGTACTATGAAGAGAGAGAAAAAGAATTCTATGAGCTTAAATTAGGTTCAATGACTATGAAATATTTGTGACAGCAAGTTTTTAAGTCTGCTTAGGTATGTGCCATACCTTGTAGATGAAAAAACGAAGGTACATCGATTCCTTAGTTGTTTACCTGATCACATCAAGGATAGGATTGAGTATGACAATCCAAAAACCCTAGAAGAAGCTATGAGGAAAGTCAATTTCTGTTATGAACAGATGTGTGAACAGAATTGAAACAAGGAGAGCATGGCCAACTGGAAGGACAAAAATAATAACAGCCATTATGATCAAAAGAAGAAAGAGTTTGCACCCAACCGGAATTCTAAAAATAATAAGGCCAGAAATTTTCCTAACAAGAATTTCCAAGGGAATAGGAATAATTCACCAAGCAATCAAAACAATTCAAAGGGTAAAGAGTCTACTAATAATCATGGTAATTACACAAAGAAATTTGAACGCAAATAACCTATAAAGTGTTGGGAGTGTAATGGCCCAGATTATGCTTCAGTCTATCCTAATCAGAAAAAGACTGTCAGTAATATCCATACCATACAGGAGGAGATGACTGTTGGAGACTTAGCGAGGACTATGCCCAGGATCAATGTAGACTTGGAGAATCGACAGGAAGACTATCAAACTTCCATGGTGGAAGTAGAAGGTACGATAAAAGAAACCCCTATAGCTATTTGAATTGATCCAGGATCTAGTCTCAGTTATATTTCACCTAAATTGGTAGAAAAATGTAAGGTGCATGTAGAAAAATTTGAAAATTCTTGGTTGGTTCAACTAGCTACTGGTGCAAAAAGGAAGGTATCTTGTTTTGTAAAGAAATGTGTAGTAGTTATGGATCAATTTGAAATTGTTGTAAAGCTTAATGGACTATTTCTTGGTTCTTATGACATGCTAATTGGTATGGATTGGTTAGAGCAACATAGGGTAATCTTAAACTGTTATGATAAAACCTTTACGTGTATAAATAATGATGGAAAATAAATAAGTGTAAAGGGAATCCCTAGAAAAACAACCATAAGGCAAATCTCTGCTCTGCAACTTAAGAGATCTGTTAGGAAAGGTTGTAAGGATTATGTAGTAACAATAACTGATGAGGAAAATATAAATAAAATGGACAAATTAAAATTGGAGGACATACCAGTTTTAAGAGAGTATGCTGATGTATTCCGGAAGAAATTCCGGGACTACCTCCAAAAATAGAACTAGATTTACCATTAAGCTGGTACCTGGTGCAGTACCCAGCTCAAAGGCCCCTTATCGAATGAACATACTTGAACTTAATGAACTAAAGTCACAATTAAAAGAACTTATTGACAATAAGTATATATGACCCACTATGTCTCCCTAGGGGGCACCTGTCATCTTTGTTAAGAAAAAAGACGGAACTATGCAACTTTGCATATATTATAGTCAGTTGAATAAGATGACTATTTAAAATAGATACCCATTGCCTCGCATAGATGATATATTTGATCAACTACATGAAGCCACGGTGTTTTCAAAAATTGATTTAAGGTCTGGATATCACCAAGTTAGGATTAAAGATGAAGACATCTTTAAAACAACTTTCAGGACTCGATATGGTCATTACAAGTTTGTCATCATGCCATTTGGGCTTACTAATGACCCAGCTGTTTTTATGTGTTTAATGAACAACGTTATGCATAAGTATCTAGATACGTTTGTGGTCGTTTTTATCGATGACATATTAATCTATTCGAAAACTGAAGAAGAACATAAAGAACATTTAAAAATTATTTTTCAAGAGTTACGAGATCATCAACTCTTTGCAAAATTTAGAAAATGTGATTTCTTTAAGGATAAAATTCAGTACTTAGGTCATGTGGTGACTAAGGAAAGGATTTCGGTGGATCCTGAAAAAATAAAGGCGATTGAAGATTGGCTGGTTCCTAAGGATGTAACTGATGTTTAATCCTTCATGGGAATTACCGGTTATAACCGGAGGTTCATTTAAGGTTTTTCGAGAATCGCAAATCCGATAACTTCTTTGCAGAAGAAAGGAAAGAAATTTGATTGGAACCAGAAATGCGAGGATAGCTTTAAAAAGTTAAAAACTTTATTAACCAGCGCACCTATTTTAAAAATAGCTGATCTAAATAAATAATTTGTAGTGTGTACTGACGCTTGCAATGATGGTTTAGGTGGAATATTGACTCAAGAAGGGCATGATATTGCTTATGAGTCTAGGAAATTAAAAATTCATGAAAAGAATTATGCAACTTATGATCTGGAATTAGTTGCTGTTATACATGCTCTAAAGATGTGGCAACATCACCTAATTGGCAGAAAATTTATTCTAATGACCGATAATAAAGGACTAAAATATCTGTTATATTGGCCTAATCTAAATGCTAGACAAGCTAGGTGGCTAGCTTTTCTAAGTGAGTATGATTTCGAAATTCAACACATTAAAGGGAAAGAAAATAAAGTTCCTGATGCATTAAGTAGAAATGCAAGGCTGAACTTTATAGCAGTTATCAACACATATACAATAGATCTAGATGAACATCTTAAAGCACGGTTAGAACAAGATGAAATTTACCAAAATTTGCAAGCTAAAACGAAAGAAAATCCAACAAAAATCTTAAGTAAAGGGTACAGTTTGAATGAAAAAGTATTTTTACTGTACAAAGACAGAATATATGTACCTAATGTACCTAAAGTTAAGTTATTAATTTTAGATGAAATCCATAAAACTCCACACTCATGCCATCCAGGTTATCAGAAGACTATAACTATGTTAAGAAAAGAATATTTTTGGCCAAACATGAAGATTGAACTGGCAGAATATATCTCTAGGTGTTTTGAATGTGAGCAGGTGAAAACTGAACATCAACACCCAACTGGATTACTTCAGTTGTTTCCCATTCCTAGCTGGAAATGGGAGATAATTAGTTTAGATTTTGTTACTAGACTGCCTAAAAATCAGAATTTAAATGATTCTATAATGGTAGTAGTTGACAAATTGAGTAAAGCAACCCACTTTATACCTGTTAAAACTACATATAAGCTGCAAACATAGCTGATATCTTTTTAAAGAAAATTTTTCGACTGCATGGGATACCGAAAGTTATAATCTCAGATAGAGACCCTAAATTTACAGGTAACTTTTGGAAATCTTTGTTGAAAGGATTAAACACTACACTAAATTTTAGTACTTCGTTCCATCCTCAAACAGATGGACAGACTGAAAGAGTAAACCAAGTACTGGAATACTTATTAAGAATGTATGTAAAACACCAGCCAAGTAAATGGGAGGATTATTTGCATATGGTAGAATTTTCCTACAATAATAATTATCAAGCATTAGCCAGAATTAGTCCTTCCGAAATCTTGTATGGAAGGAAATGTAACACTCCTATCTCTTGGAGTAATCCGGTGGATAGATTAGTATTAGGTCCTAAACTATTGAAGGAAATGGAAGAAATTGTAAAGTAAGCACAAGGTAATCTAAAAATTGCGCAGGATTGACAGAAAAGTCAAGCAGACCTTAAAAGAACTCCAAAGGAGTTTCAGGTAGGTGAACATGTGTCAATCAAGGTGAGACCCAAAAAGAGCTCTCTGAGGTTGGGTAGTTGTGCAAAACTAGCACCTCATTACTGTGGTCCATTTAAAACACTGTTTAGGATTGGATAAGTAGCTTACCAATTAGCATTACCACTGAATTTAAGAGTTCATAATGTTTTTCACATTTCTGTATTAAAGAAATATGTTCATGATGCTACTCATGTTGTTAACTGGAATGATGTACAGGTGGAACCAAAAGGATATTTTCTGGTGGAACCGGACTATATCCTCGGGCAGAGGGATATCACACTTCAGAACCGCACCATTGGTCAGGTGAAGGTGCAATGGAAGCACCTTAGCCAAGAGGAAGCCACCTGGGAATTGGAAAGTAATATGCAAGATGCATATCCAATTCTGTTCCAGGGGAATTCTGAGGACGAAGAATAAATAACATCGAGGAAGATGTTATATTTTAAGGGGGTGTGTATGTCACATACCCCTTGCAATTTTTTTTTTTATATTATTCGATATTATTTGAGGACAATATGTTAAATTTTATGCTAAGTTGTAATTGATGACTCAACAGGGTCAAGGATATTTAATGTAATTCTGAATATTTTATTTATAATAAATAAAGGAGGAGACAACAGCTTATGAGAGCTATTAAAAGAGTGTTTACTGGTCAAATTGGTGGAGGAGACTGGGTGGAGAGAAAACTGACATGTGGTAGCGTCCTCAAAACACTTCCAACTATTGCAGGTGGCAACCTCCCTACATTTGGGGTCATGATTCCCCAAGAAAGTGGAATCAGAGCAGGTGGCTCAATTAATGAAAACTGACCCAAAATACCTAGGCAATCTTTATAAAAAATCCCATTGAAGAGAGCCGAGGCTGCTCATTCTAGAGAAGTGATCATTCAGGTTGAAGGAATGTACTTTAGAGAAATTCAATGGAAGGGAAATCTGGAAAGTGTTTGAGGGGATAACTGCTGGTTGATCTACTGTAGCTTTTAAGCTGAAGATCATACTACTGAGAGAAGAGTATTTACTGAGGCATTGAACTAGTCGGTTGACAGAGGGTTCTACTATTTGCATTCACCACCAGTTTTCAGCCAAGAAGACTAGGAACAGGCTTGAGGGTCCTGAGGAAGCGTTGTTTAAGTGCTCTCCACAATATTGGTAGGGAGGAATGACCTCCTAAAGCTGTTGTCATCTGTCCTCAACAGGTTCTAAGTTATTATTTTACTGGGTTAGTTAAATAAATCTTAGATAATTGCTATGTGAATGTTAACAGTTTAGTTGCGAAATGTTTTAGTTAGTATTTTTTTAGATTGTTATAGAAATGAAATGGATTTAGAGAATAATGTGTTAGAATGAAAATAAATTTCTAAACTGTGTTTTTCCACACCTGGAAACAAGGCCGTACTCTAGAACAGATAGAATGCTTTAAGTAGATAAGAGAATGTAAATAGTAGATAGAATTGTCTAACTATAGATAGTAGAATAATTATATTTCAATGTTGAAAATATTATGGAGGAAAAACAATGTTATGAATTATCTGTGTTTACTGTTTTTACTTAGTATAACTGAATAAAATGCAGAAAGGAAACAATAAACTACATTAGAGTTACAACAATAGTATATAGTTAAGTATATAAACAAGCTACTAACCACACAGTTTATCTTCTAGCATTATCAACTAAATCTTGTACTATTATTTAATATAAACTAGATAGGGTTATGTAAAAAAAAATCCTTAATTTATAAAGAGTAAATAGAGTTACAGAGCTTTACTTTCTATCTTTTAGAGAACTCTGAATAAACTCTATGTGACAAAATAGTAAATTAAAACAATGTCAATATAAACAATAACTAATATAAAACTAAATATTTACATATCTAGAAATCATTTTACATTTACCAGACAAGCTTATACCTCTGAAGGAAAAACCTCAAGGTTGAAACCCTAATAATTTAATTATCTATTATAAATTAGTCTATTTAAGTTGTAATCCATTTACATTAATAATTATATAAACGTTACAAGAGGATTATAGTGTATACTATAGACTATTTACAGTTTATTCTTAAAATCAATATCTTTTATAAACAAGCAAGATAAGTTATAGTTAACAAGTTAAAATACCAACACACACCTATAATAGCCAAACTGAAGTAACAAGTAGTAGAACCTAATTAATAATAAATTGAAGAACTTATTTAGACAAGGGTTTCATTTCCGAAAAACCCTAGCTTGTATATTCTGGACAAGTAAGTTTAATACTATAAATTTCGCATTACGACTGATCTACAGTCTCATATTAACAATAATTTCTTACAAAAGATAGCTTAAACAGTAATTATCTTCATTGACAGTAAATAAGGAAAGACTCTAATTACACAGAACCATAAATTACAAGATTACAAAAACCATTGCAAAAACGAGACAAAGCTCGAAGTTAAAAATCTTCTTAAAAGCTAAATGTATTACATTGACAGGCCGTAAGGCTAAAAACTTAACCAAAATACATCACACAGCTCAAGGATGGTATAACCTATCACCATAGCAAGGGTTTATAACATTAAACTGGGAAACAACTAATTAAAACCTCCTATTAAACAAAGAGACCAAACAGGCTTCCAAGCACTGAGTTCTCCTTCAACAACCCTCAATACAAGTAGGGAGAAACCCATTTGAACTAAGGGCTTACCAGTTAAGAGCCACGAAGCCCCTGAAGACGGTCATCGTGTATCTTTCACCAAAGCTTGGAATGGCCATGGGTTCCTGTACAAGCATTTTTACCGAGCATTAGTTCAGGGCTCAGTTCAATAATATTAAAAACCCTAAGTACATTCATAACTTGATAGAGTTTACATAGTAAAAACCGAGATACTTTTACCTATAAATAAAAGAGTTATCAAGCAATGAAGGGACTGTCACTAGCTACGAAATGTATACACAAGAATTTCCAAACCCTACGCCAACCGTGGAGCACAAACAATGACAAAGAAGATTTAGCTTCACAAAGCCGTGACAGGCCACGAGGAGAACATAACTGAGCTATGAACAAGCCGAGAGCCAAACACAAAACAAGAAAATACTTGCACTGTATGGTTCACAACCACGAAGGTTTGCAATCAAAGACCAAGTTCTGGAAACTACGGCCACTTTAAAATGAAAGTTTTGGAGCAAGCAAGCAGAGGAACAACCCTCACGGCCGCCATGGAAACTACACAAAGCAGCCTGTAGGATAGCAAAAACTTCGGAGGCAAATGACAAAGCAAATAGGGTTTGCAAGTCTTTTATATCACTAATGCATGGATAGGAGGTGACCACGTTGCCTCAAATTCTTTTAACCATGCAAGGGTCGAGTCCATAGTCCTTCTGCAGTTTCAATCATCCAATTATTAATACAGTAATGTAAACAAACCAAGCACAAAACTATGGAGTGCATTTATTTATATTAATCACCAATGATAACACATAAACTATATCATTGTGTATGATAGCTTTGAGATTCGTGTGTTTGATTAATGATGATTTCTTAACATTGACCCCAATGAAAGGTTGTAACAACTTTGTCATATGAACAATCCTAATGTCAACCATGCATTAGGACCTTTACATTTAACAATGGATAGGTATACTCGCAAAACGACGATAAATATTCACATAATATTTTGAAGTTCAAACTTTATCACTTGTAAACTGACGGTTTTTTGGTGGTTATAATATGTGGAGTTTGACTAGAATAGTAAAAGTATTTAAACCATGACAATTACAAGGCTGAACCTTGGTATAAGCTCTCATAAATAATAGTTTGCATACTCGACTTGTCAATAATAATAATAGACCATATCTTTATTGGGTAAATATAGTATGTGATTGTTATGTTTGCTTGTTCTTAGCATAGTGTAAGAATCTTGGTCATATTAGTGTCACTTAGGGTAAACTTTAGATTAAAAGTTCTAGGTAGAAAAATCTACCATAATAGTTAATATAAACATTAACTTGTTATAAGTGAGGCAATATGATAATAGTAAATTCACAATGGAATAAACCATGCTGAAGGTCTATATTTATTGGAATAATACTGATAATATATTTACCTATGACTTAGACTTATGAAAGTGATGATAGATAGTATTCCATCATGCAGTGATGCATTTAATTACAATAACCAAACTTATAATGACAAAGAGATTTTTAGGCAATAAGATTCCTACAGAATGTAAGTAACAATCAGATTGGTACATTATAAAATACTATGGTAATGTAGGTTGTTACAATAGTACATGCAGCAAGGCGATAATGTAAATACCGAAGTTTAAAACTTAACTAATGAGCATATTACATACAAGCAACAGGTGGATAATTTCCATAACTAGTAAGTTAAAAATAAAATCGAAACATATACTCTATTGAGAATCTTTACTATCAAGATCGATAGAAGTTCTTCCATGAATAAAAGATAGTATGAATAAATATAACATTTGTGAGATAAGCATGTCAAAATAGAAGTAAATGAATGACGAAGATTACGAGCTTAAATCTCATAGTAAGTATCTTTGGTTTTTTTAAGCTTGATAAATATAACAACCTTTATATCTAAACTTTGCATACTGTCTTAGAAAATAGAAACTATAGAAGACAAATTACATTACCTCATTGGGGTTTGTCTGAGAATTATTAGCTTATTTGCTAGCATATTAATTTGCAAACAAAAATACTTCTCACTACCTTATGAATTAAACCTTTACTTGATTGATAGTTATCTATTGAACCTATAAGAACTAGTTGTCCATCTGCATTAGCATAAATGCTAAGTAAGCCCAAGATTTCAAAGATAGATTTCACCTACTTGCCAAAAGGTAGACTTATTAGTAAAATTGAAAGAAAACGGTATGCAAGTAAATGTTATATACTTTACAAAAATGAAAGTTGTTAACATGATATGAAAATGTATAATACTAAACGTTAGAGTGTTTCATTTTCCGCTAACCGCTAGCCGCCAGTAAACCACATATTCAGCATTTTATGTTATCTTAAAAATTTTAATTTTTTTTGAAAATTTGGGGTGCTGGCACTCCTGTCCCATTGTGACCCTATACAAACCTTTGTTGTACAACAAAATATGCATATCTCCCCTCTAATCCATACCATTGAAGGGTGTGAGGATCCTTGGTGTCAGGGTCGTTGAATTCAACATTTTTTAGCTTTAGGAGTAGCACACTTCTTTTGAATTCTTGAAATAACCTGCAAAAATATTAATTTGAAGGTAAACTAGTTCAATCTGACTTTACTTCAACATGTGCGCATTATCGGGGTCCATCACACTTGGATAGACTTCTCTGGATAAATCCAGAGGGAGCAAGGTAAAGATAACAAGATTGTGTGGAACCCAATTACTTCTAGTGCATCAATGGAAGTTTTTGTCAATTGAAATTTGTTTTACCTACTCTAATACCATGTAAAATTAGCAAACCCATGAGATCATCATGCTGTATTGAACCTCACAATGAAATAAGAATGAATGAGGAAGAATTTCACTACAATAATTGTCAAAAAATAATGGTGAAATTATTTAGGAAAGAGGAAAAAATTTGATACCATAACAATAACTGAATAATCATTATCCTGAATGAATTACATCCACGATACAATATAGAGAATTTGAATACTCTAGGAGTGATTCGAATTCCATGACTTGAACTGACTCCATACTTGACTAACTGTAGAATAATCACCACGAAAGGCTCACTAGTGCAACTAAGGACAATTGAAACACCTTACAATCAGTTAATTAACCAAGGTAGGTGAGAAAAGGCACCCATCTCCTTAAACCATGAAAAAGTGGTGCTAGAGTAACTGAAGGTTAACTAAATGTGTCCCATCAAAGCATAACTCAACACAAACTAAGGTGAACTAATGGTGGGACTCCCATGACTTAGTGTGGGATCCTAAAATATAGGGATTGGCCTCTGGAGATCCTAAACTCATGCATGAGAGTGCATCAAGTGGTAGGTGTGCCCTAGATAACTTATGTGTGGCACTAATGAAGCAACAACATACTCCTAAGCTAGGAAACTAACATTTAGACTATGGTGGACAAGGGAGGATTATAATAATCCTAACATATATCATTTCCACATACTCCTCATTCTTCCCCTCAAGGAAAAAATTCACAATATATGATGGTGGCATCTAATTCCAACCTAGCTTTCATGGCTAGATTGAATCTCCCTGATCTAGCTAAATTGATTAATGACCCCATAGCACATGATCCAACATGACTAGATATGAATGATACAATCCCCTTAGATATACCTAAGTTTGATGGAAACAAGGAGATGATCTTGCAAACCATGTCATGTATTTCCACTTATGGCTTTCCTCCAATGGTGTAGTGGATGAATCAGCAAGGCTTCGACTCTTCTAGCAAACCCTTATAGGAACAACTACAAATTGGTATGTGAGTTTACTAAGGAAAGTCCATGCCACCTTTGGGATGATAGTCACTACCTTTCTCACTTACTTTCAACCTCCCATATTCCAATACCTCAACCTCAATATTCTCACAGAATTTCAACAGAATACCTCTATCCACATAGTAGATCAAATCCATCATTGGCGTAGACAGCGTACATCATGCAAAATAGATATTCAACCTCAGTTCCTATTATATTGGTTTATCAAATCAGTCCAACCTGTGATAGAAAAATATGTAGAAACCTCATTAACCCAAACTGAGGAAGACGCAATCCTGAAATCCCAACACTTTGATATCAATTATGCACAATTAGGTTACGTATACACCATCCTACCTGATTCTCCTCGGAATCAATATCTGGATCCATTGAATGTAGGGTCATCACATTTAGTAGATGGGATTATTAGATATGTATCCTAGTAGGGGATAGTTCACCCTCAGTTAACTCCTATGCCATCCAATATGGCAATGAAGTACCCACTCATCCCTCATGCATTGGAACCCCCTACAATTGCACCAACCCTTAGTTTCGATAGTTATAATATCGACCCTACGTTCCTATCTACTCCAATGCAATCCAAGTAGCATCAATACCTCCACCACAAATGGCATAACCAGCACCTACATCCACATCATATGGAGTGGAAAATGGTTGTATCCCACAATAGGGGTGTAATCCTCATTACATGTTTTAGTTCCCTACTTGTTATGTCCCCATGCCACACATAAGGGTCAATTTAGTACAAATTTCCTTCACACATCAAGCTCAACAGTTTGATCAGTTAAACACAAATAACCCATAAAATCCTCAAAATTGGGGGAATAATAAAGTTAAGAAAAAGCAGAACCAATAGGAGGGACAAGGGGGAAACCTCCCTCCTCAATAGAATCAGAATCAAGGTAACTTGAATGTGGGGGTTAATAACCCCCCAAACAAGGAAAAAATGATAACCTAAGGACAAAATATTCTTGCTTGATCTATGGAGAGTACGGTCACTATACTCATCATTTTCCACTCCTCCCAACCTATCAACAGCTAGTGGAAGCAAAGAAAAGGATAACATCAAATACTCCTTAGGAGCCTAATTCACCACAACCACAGTAAGCTATGTTGCAGCAACCATTTTCCAATCAAGGGGTAGTCACCGAGTCATAGGAAATCCCCCCCCAATGATATGGATCCTTTCAAAACATCTACATGTAAACAACAGATCTTAATCTTCAAAATCAAGCCAGAGGCTATAATGGGCATGAACCCCCACAAGGGGATGATTTACCTATTCCCTTGAAAGGCCATTTGAAAACACCATGCCGAATCAGTGAATAAATATTAAGGAATGCACACCCCTCATAAACCTCACATGAAAGCCTCCTACAAATACAATATTGTGGATGACTTGGATTTTTCCCCAACTACCATTTCCACTTTAGAAGTGATCCACTCATTCCCCACCTAAAGGAAGGAATTAATTAATGTTTTTGCAATTGTAGACCCTTTAATCTCATTCTTTATGAATTTCATTCTCAACAAAGGTGAACCATAACTACCATCATTAATCGCATTCCAAGTTCTAGCTACAGTTAAATACATTATGATCCATTGATGCATTCACTATTACATGTGGACATTTTTCCCACGAAAAATCATTGCTATTGCAACACTTGTGCATTCCTATAGCGACGAACATGACCCCTTCTTTTCATGGAAAAACTTTCGTCGCTATAGAAACACCTTCAACACTTTGTCGCATTTGCGATGAATGCTCATGTCACTATTACAATGAATGGATAGATTCTACTACAACGGATTTTTTTTCTCTATTTCGACGAATAAATGGTTTCTATTCTGATGAAGTTTCATCGCTATAGTGACAACATGATGATCTCTTTTGCGATGGAGCAGCGTCATTATTGCAACGATTATTTAGCAACGAAGGCCCATCAGTAGTCGCTATAGCAACAATTATTTGATGACGAAGGTCCATCAGCCATTGCTATAGTGATGAACTCCTCTTTACAAAAATATGGTGTAGCCGTCACTCTTTCGACGAAACTCCCTTGCATGTTTCGATAAAGTTTCTACACTAGCAACAGAACATGCAAGGGAGTTTTGTCGAAAGAGCGACGAATACACCATATTTTTGTAAAGGTGATTTTGACACTATAGTGACGACTAATGGTATTTTTTTGAAAAGGATTTTCGTCGCTATAGCGATGGTTCTGTAGAATTTAAAAAAAAAAATTAATGTTGAGCCGATAGATTCTACTATCAGATATTTGTGCTTTGTTACTATTGATGCTACCTCCAATTTTACTCCTAATAGAACACTATTGATCCATTCATCAAACCCATATCCATGTCATAATCCTTCAGTACCTCAGGCGTCATTAAGGCTATTAAGAGAAGATTCCAACACCCCAGGGATTCTATCCTAAGATAAGAGTAGAAGAGAAACTCATACTTCAACCACCATCATCCATAAATCTATCCATATTTGGTAGGTCAATCCTAAGTAACAACCCATGTTATATACCTTTATCTATGCATCTTTATGAATGAGGAATTATAGCTTTTTTTGTTTTTAATACTCATGCATGAAATCATAAATTTTCCTACACTATGTCACCACATGAATTTGGTTTCAACATCATCACACCTACCATTTACATATAATCTACCCTTGGGATCGATCACCCACTACTTAGTCATTCATAAACTGGGTAAGCGTCTTAATCTAGCTCATAAAATAGATCAACCAAGTAATACATCGTTTAGCCACACAAGCAAGAACACAAAACCCATATTGGTTTTGTTACAGGTTCTGCAAAATTTGTTAAAAAAATTGATGTTGAACTAGTCAACAGTCATTTGGTTTTCAACATGTAAGAACTAGTCAACAATCATCCAATTATCAGTTACACTTTGCATTATAAGGAAGATAAGAGACTCCCATCATGTTTTGCCCATGGAATCTCCAACAAACACAACATGCAAACCTTGCAATCTTTTTAGGATATCAGGTGCATTAAACCCGTGGGAACACTAAGTCTAGTCAAGAATCCATAACTTTTGAATATATGAGAAATAAGGTTAAGAGATTAAATTAGAATAGCTCAAAATGTAGGTTTCCCAGTTTTACAAAGTTAATTAGGTAAGTATGATTACTTCTTCTCAACCATCAAGTCCATTGTGGCATACATAACCAGTAGACAGGACCTTGCATACATATCCATTAGTATAATCATGAGGCCTTCTACCTCGTACACACACATTCACTACCATATAATTGCATTCAAATTTCATGTCCTAACTTCATAACTAAAGAGGAATTATTACTTAATTCCTTAAGAATTTATGCAACAATAGGTTGGGGGAATTATACCTCTTATGGTTTTCAACAATACCCTTAATGTTACTTGGTAGCAGATGCCTCACAGGAGCCCACACAACTCCTTCATTAAAAAGCCGATGAATAGTTGCTTTCCTTATTCCTTCCTCATAGAATTGTTCATGGTTGTAGCATTACCCATATCATCAATCATAGATGCATAGCAAGCCAACATCCATGTTAATTCTTATGTCAAGAGTAAGCCATTCAAGGCTACATTAGAACAATACTACTCTAATGTTTAATGTATTCACAGGTATACAATACCATGCACTCCTTTTCATTTTAAACTCAATGTCAAGATGTTGAGGAACATTAGCATCCTTACACAACACCAATACAATATATGCAAGGGTACCCTAAGCATATACATATAATAATCATATCAACAAACTACTGGAAGCATTTTCAATATGCATGCTTCATTTAACAACAAAATCCTAGTGGAATTATGGAAAGGACAGGGCTATCCATTTTAATCACAATTCAGTCAAAGCAATAAAATAAGGAAAACTTGTTGAATTTGTATCAATGCCTTCAAAAATTTGCACACCAAATTGGTCATTCATGTTCGGGTACACAGGGTACTCCAAAAAGACCGAACACCTTCAGCAACCGCTTCACACAAATAGATCACAGATCAACACACCGATGTTTGTCACGTGGTTAAAACCCTCGAGAGGGAAACAATCCACAGCCCCAACCAAATAGCTACTTGGAGCAATTTATTATGCAAAAGAAATAAAGTTACATGAGCTTCTCATAATCAATCAACTAGCCAAGGACCCTCTATGCTCTTTAAATAGAGATCATAGACCAATCGGGTGTTAAGCCATGGATCAATGGTAGGTATGATCTAAGAGAAGTTGAAATGTCGGATCAATCTATGTCTAGAACATATCGTGACCATCGGATTAGAATATTTACAAATGTATACTAATGCATACTAAAGAAACACACTTTTAACTAACGGATATATTACACAAGTTGATCTTAATTAACTCCTAAGTGTCTAATATCCTAACATCCCCCCTTAAGAACAACTAGGGATAGGATTGAAGGATTTACAAAAGTGACACTATTAGGAGAAGGAAGGAGGCATTAGAGCCTATCCCCCCTTAAGGACACATTCTTGAACTCTTAACATAGACCAAAGTTTAGAAAACTTCACTTCTGTAAGAGACTTGGTGAAGATGTCTGCAACTTGATCATATGTAGGGCAATAGAGAACTTCAATAACACTATCATGAACAAGATTTCTGATGAAGTGCATGTATAGCTCAATGTGTTTGCTGTGCTGATGTAGAACTGGATCTTTGGAAAGCTTGATGGCACTTTGATTGTCGCACCAAAGTGGAGTAGGCTGCTACTGTTCGAATCCAAACTTTGAAAGGATCTGTCGAAGCCATAAAGCTTCTTTACTGGCATTAACTGCAGCTCAATATTCTGCTTTTGCTAAAGAAAGATCAAGTGCTTTTTGTTTCTTACAAGCCCGAGTGACAGGTCTAGATCCCAGATTGAAACATAACCTGCAGTAGACTTTCAATCATCAGGATCGTCGGCCCAATCTGAATCAATGAAACCAACCAACAAAGGTTTCCCCCATGTACTGTAATGAATCCCAAATTGAATTGTACCTCAAATATATCAAAGTATTCTTTTTGCTGCTTTCTAGTGACTTTCATGAGGAGTTTGCATATAACGGGAAACACGACCAATGGTAAAGGAAAGGTCAGGATGGGAATGAGTAAAGTATAAAATACTACTAACAAGCTGACGATACAAGGTGGCATCTACTTTAGGGGAAGTACAAGAGGCAGAAAGTTTGACTCCAAACTGGAAGGGAGAAGGGGCAGGTTTACAATCTTCCATGTGGAAGCGACAAAGAAGGTCACATGCATACTTAGACTAGGAAAAAAATATTCCTTCTTTGGTTTGCAAGACTTTGAGACCAAGAAAATAATGCAAATGTCCTAAGTCTAACATTTCAAAATTTTGCTTAAGACTGGATTTCAAATGGGTTATAAGGTTAGGGTCACTACCAGTAAGGATAAGCTCATCAACATAAAGAACAAGTATGATGATATGGTTTACTACTTTCTTGGTATAGACATTGGGGTCAGAATGGCATCTAGAAAAACAAGTGTCAAGGAGAAAGCTATCCATTTTGGCATACCAAGTTCTAGGAGCTTGCTTAAGGCCATATAAGGATTTCTTAAGGACACAAACAAGGCTAGAGTTATTCTGAACATATCCAGGAGGTTGTTCCATGTAAATTTCCTCATGTAAATCACCATGTAAGAAGACATACTTGACATCCATTTGATGGACTTCCCAGTTATGTAAGGCTACAAGGGAAAGAACAAGGCGGATGGAGTTCATTTTTGCTACAGGGGCAAAGGTTTCATTGTAGTCAATCCCTTCAACTTGGGAAAAACCTTTAGCAACTAACCTTGCCTTAAGTCTTTCAACACTACCATCTGATGCATACTTAGTTCTGTAGACCTATTTATATCTAACAAGTTTTCTTCCTTTTAGAAGAGGAACAAGATCCCAAGTATCGTTCGCCATTAAGGAACGATATTCTTCATCCATAGCTGCATCCCAATCTAGATTTCCTGAAGCTTCTGCAAAAAATTTTGGATCATGATTCTCGGAAACTTGAGCCAAAAGAGAAGAGGCTCACTAAAACTAAGAACGTGTTCGACGTTGATCTCTAGGATCACCGGCAAGATGACAAGATGCTTCACATGTTGAACGGACCAATTGAGGAAGTATTAGTGCTGGTGCAATTGGAGGAACGTGAGAAGGAGGAGGTGGATTTTCATCCTCACTGTCATCATTAGAAATTGGAGTTGGAAACATATTAAGGAGGATGGAAGAAGAAGAAGAAGAAGGCACAATCGTCGAATCAGGCTCACAGGCCAAAGATGGCACACCCGCCTAGTTAGGCTTGCAAGCCAAGAGATTTTCATCAAATTTAACATCTCTTCTAATGATTATATCAAGAGAATGTGGTTGAAGAAAACTATAACCTTTTACATATTCAGAATATCCAACAAATATGCACTTTTCACTTTTAGGCTGCAATGCTTTCCATTTTTCATCAGGAATGTGAGCCCATGCTTCATAACCAAACACAGGAAAGTGACTTACATTTGGTTTAATTTTACTCCATGCTTCTTCTGGTGTTATACCTTGTAAAAATTTAGTGGGTGTGCGATTAAATATGTAATTTGCATAATTTATGGCCTCAGCCCAATATTGAAGACTTAGTCCCTTAGATTGGATCATACAATTAGCCATTTCTTTTAAAGTGCGGTTCTTCCGTTCAGCTACACCATTTTGTTGTGGTGTATATGGAACAGTGTGCTGTTGTTGGATTCCTTGTTCAGTGAAAAAAGTAGTGAACTTGTTGTTAACATATTCTCCTCCATTCTCAGATCTTAACTTAATAATTTGATGACCAGATTGTTTTTCAACAAGGGCCTTGTAGGCCAAGAAAATGTTAAATACTTCACTCTTAAGTTTTAGGAAGTAAACCCAAGTGCGTCTGGAGTAGTCATCAATGAAAGTTAAGAAATATTTGAAACTAGAAAAGGAAGAAAATGGAAGAGGGCCACAAAAGTCACTATGCACAAGCTCCAAGGGAACTGAGGTGTGCCAAGAGGCACGTTTGTCAAAACTATCCCGATGATGTTTTTCGAGTACACAGCCGGAACAAACACCATCCTTGAAAGATACCAGTGGAAGACCAATCACCATATTTTCTTTACATAGTTGTTGCAATGAGCGATAATTTAAGTGACCAAATCGCTCATGCCAAAGTTTGCTCAAGTTATCACTATGAGCAACAAAAACTGAAGGAAAAGGTGATGACCCAAAGTTGTTAAATTTGTACAACCTAGTAATGTCATCAACAGTTCCAGTAGCAAGGATATTTTGAGGATTTTTAAAATCCTTGATTACAACTTGGTGAATTGTAAACGTCACAGTTTTACCTTCACCCCTAGTTTAGGGGTTATGTCCACAAAACTGTGTTTTATTCAACTCTTTACAAAAACCACAGTTATGATCTGCGCACTCAGCTGCAAATCCCTTCAAGTCATCAAAGCTGCGCACACAGCTGCAGGCCTCTGCACACACAACTGCAAATTTCCTTAATCACCCAAAACCCTTTGCACACACAGCTGCAGAGGTCGTCCATGCACACAGTTGGGACTTAACCTTCTTACAAACAAGCCTTAGCTTCGCATCAATTCATCTTACATCAAAATCCTAAACTGAATTCTTTACAAGAGTGCTTATTTATAGTGCACTTATTATAAAACCATGGGCTTAAACCATGGGCACCCCGAACCCTAAACCCTGTACTTAAACCATGGGTTTATTACAAAAAGAAGGTTTTAACTCAACCCTGACACCTCTAAGACTGTTTTGAGTCGTAACTCCACTTACAACTTCCACAAAAACCGTGGAGTTACCAAAATTAGGGACCGTTAAGGTGCGCACCCCAATAGGCCCTTAAGACTCACCAGTGTCCCATCCCGGGACACTCTACTATTTTTCAGGTGGGAGAATCTTGTTGGTGAAGACAGAAAATGGCTTGCTACAGCTGACTGCTACCATAGCCGCGGCTTGCTTGATCCTTCATCCTTTCATCCTTAGTAGAATACATCCATCTCTTATGCTGCTGTCTGCCTCCGTCATATTTATGGTGGTCATGGGGGTCATTGGGCCTTCTATCAGTGACCCCATGCTTTGAACTGCCTCCCGTTCATGTCCTATCGAACATTTGACCATCTATAACTTTGGGTCCTTAACAGGAAGTGCCCCTGTGTTTGCATGCCACTGAAATTTTGCATAAGACAAACAACATGCCTCCATTCTTCGGGATCCTCCTGAGTCTTTCCTGAGGGGTTGTGACTTTCTTCGTTCCACTTGAAGCGAAATTCTGCCTTAAATTTCTTTTTGTTTGATCGTATCTGCATTGGCTGCTTTGGCGCTGGAGATGCCTCCTTGCAAGGAGGATTGCTCATAAGGTTCTGCAGACCTCTCTCCCTGAACTATCGTAACAATTCCTGGACTTCGCGATCATTCAACATGGTGCTAACTGTAAACTCAAAGAAGTGCACAATGCAGGATTCAGAGGCCGGTGTAGCTTCTTATAGAGTCTTGCAACAAAATATGTCATCATGGTGCATTAATGATGCCAAATATGATGGAATGGCGGTAAATCTGGTCCACATGACGCTAGATTTTCCCAAAATCTCATCATGACAGGCAGTTCACATGCCAACGCCACCAAGTCGAGTTTGTCCCGTCAGTCATATTTTAGGCTACGACACACTTTTCTTCTTCGACACAACCACTAACTTCAGCTTCGCCTCAATGAGTACCCTCGACATAATATTCACCTTCGACCCATCCTGACCTATACGACAACCAAATTTCAACCTTCAGACTTTGACAGTCTTCAACACTTCGTAGCTTTGAGAACAACTTCATTATAGTCTAGTACCCAATTCCAACTGTTCTTGGTACTTAGACTGTCCTTCATGATGTTACTCCTGATTAAGGGGTCCCAGTTTGTCCCTGTACTTCTTTAACCTACTTCCATTCACCATGGAAGGTAAAATTTCTCCATTCAATTTATCTAACTGGACTGGGCCACCATCAGTAACTCTCTGCACTATGTATGGTCCTTTCCAATGTGTCTTGAACTTCCTTGGGAATTTCATGAATTTACTGTCATATAAAAGCACAATATCACCATTTTGGAACTGCTTCTTCTTAATGTGTCTATCATGCCATGCTTTTTCTCTAGCTTTCTGTACTTGCTGCTGGAACCCTGCAATGAATTTGTCCTCTTCAAGTTCTAGTATCTTTTCCAGCCTTTCTTTCATCATATCTGGGTCATCCATCTCTATAAAATTAGATATTATGAGGCTAGGGACAATGTACTCCATGGGCATGACTGTTTCTTGTCCATAAACCAACCTAAAAGGTGTATGGCCTGTCAACTTCTTGCAGGTGGTTCTATAAACCCATAGTACTGCTGGAATTCTAAGGTCCCAATCATTTCTATTGCAAACCTTCATGATAGCGTGTTCAAGGATATTGTTAAAGGCTTCGACAGTTCCATTTGCTTGAGGATGATAGGCAGTACTCTTCTGATGATATACTTGAAATTCTTCAGTCAATACTTCAATAGTCTTATTTAAGAAATGTGATCCTTGATCGCTCATAAGAATTCTAGGACACCCAAATCTTGACAAAATGTTATCGAAGATAAAATTCGCGGCTGTAGCAGCACTACACGTCTTGACTGGTTAAGCTTCGACCCAACAAGTAAGGTAGTCAGTTGCTGTAATAATGTATCTTGCTTCGGATTTCTTTACAGGGGGATTGATAAGTCCAACAAAATCAATAGCCCATTTATCAAATGTTTGTAAAGTTACCTGCGGAACTATAGGCATCTCATCCCTCCTAGATGGTTTGCCTGTCCTCTGACAAATGTCGCAGCTATGGCAATATTCTCTTGCATCCTTATGAATTGTGGGCCACCACAATCCGGTTGTCAGAATCTTCTATGATGTATATTTTCCTGCGTAATGACCTCCTGCTGCGTCAGAGTGTTCCTTAGCCAAAATTAATGGCTTTTCATGCTCCAGGACGCATCTGCGCAATATTTCATCTGGTCCCATCTTATATAGCTATCCTGCTATTAAGGTAAAGTCGGCTACTCTAACCACCAGCTGTTTCTTCTGCTGCGTTGTCATTTCAGCGGGTGCAAAACCTGTAGACAAATACTGAACAATATCTTGGAAATAATCATCAACCATCTAGATGGAAAACAACTAGGCATTAGGAAGACCTTCGTCCAAACTAATGGGCTCTTCTCCTGACTTGAGCCTCGACAAGTGGTCAAGACCTAGGTTCAGTCTTCCAGGTTTGACTATGATCTCAAAGTCATATTCCTGAAAGAGAATCAACCATCTGCATATCCTTCCACCTAGCACAGGCTTGTTAACCAAATACTTCAAAGTAGAGTGATCAGTGAACATCTTAAAATGAGATCCTAACAGATAATATCGAAACTTCTGTAATGCATAAACCATAGCTAAACCTTCTCGTTTTGTAGTAGTATAATTTTTTTTTGCTGTGGACAATTTTCTACTTGCAAAAGAAATAGGGTGATCGATATTACCTTCACCTGACTGAACCAATACTATTCCCAGAGCAATGGAGAATGCATCGACATGCACATGAAACTCCTTATTCCAATCAGGGAATACTAAGATAGGGGCAGTTACCATCTTTTCCTTCAAAATATCCAAGCTTGCTTGACACTCAGGTGTCCATTCAAACCTAATATCTTTCTTCAACTGCTTTTCCATAGGGGCTGTTATATGAGCATATCCTTTAATGAATTTCCTGTAATAACCAGTATGACCAAGCGTAGTGCGCAGTTTTTTAATAGACTTCGAAGGTGGAAGGTTCACAATAATGGCTATCTTTGCAGGATCCATTATCAATCCTTTCTTACATACAATGTGACCTAGTAGAATTCCAAAAGGGGCACAGAAGATACACTTTTTCAAGTTCAAGGAAATCTGATGCTGTCTACATTTGTCCAGCATAAGTCTTAAACTAGCTATGTGGTATTTTAATAACCCGAAGATAGTCCAATCATCAAAATAAACTTCTAATAATTTATGTATGAATTCCTTAAAAGCAGAGATGACTACTCTAGAAAACATGGCAGGTGCATTTTTCAATCCAAAGGGCATAACTGTATACTGGAAGGATCCCATTTCTGTAGTGAAGGTTGTCTTATGTCGATCTTCTGGAGCAATTCTAATCTGACGGTAACCTGAAAATCCATCAGTAAAAGAGTACACTTCTTGACCTCCAACATCGTCTAAAACTTCATCTGTAAAGGGAGTGGGGAAAGGATCATGCAAATAGGCATCATTCAGCTTCCTTAGATCAACACAAATTCTGATTTCTCCCTTAGTCTTCTTTTCTTGCACCACCATAGGACTGACCTACTCAAACTCTTCAATAGGCTCAATGATTCCTGCAACAAGCATTTTATCCAGCTCCATTCGGACTTTTTCCTTATACTTAGGGTTCAGCCTATAAGGGCATTGTTTCACAGGCTTCACATCAGGTTTCAAAGGGATCTTTATCACTCTTATATCACCAAGGATACCTTTCATCTCTGAGAACTTCGTCGAAAATAGATCCTGATATTCATGGAGAAGTTGGGTCACCTTGCTTACCATTTCGTCATCCCAATAATCTCCAATGGTAGCATACTTAGGGTTTTCTTCTAACCCAATGTTTACGATCCGCATCTTCATGGGTTGAGTCACTTCAAGTGCCTCAATTGCTGGTCCATGTACTTCGCAGTGTCTTTCTGACTCAGGAATGTTAATGTTGCGTGGATCGTCATCCTCATCAATTGCGAGGTTATAACATTCTACTGCATTGGCTTCTTGTGCCTTCCAATCAGGTTGGTATTCTGCTATTTCTTGATCATCAAATACTTTAGTATGGATCAACCTAACAGTTGCGTCCAAAGTAGGAGAAACCTCATTAATAGAAAATGTCAACACAAAACTATCAACAAGACAATCCCAACTTACAGTACCGTGGCAAAGCTCGACCTCCGCATACCAGTTATTTTCTATAGGTTCGAGGGTGTGCAGAAACCTATGTACCCATTCTTCATGAGGTACATGCTTCCATGCCTCGTAGCATTGCTCCAAATGTCCCTGAGGACTAGTCTTACCATTAAACCTGCTTCGCACCTCCTTAGATTGGTCCCTGAATCTTAGGTAAAGGGACTTCTGGCACGCTTCCCAACTATGAATGTACTTTTGTGACCATTCCACCATCTGGCTGCTGTGGCTCCGAATGCTGAATCCAGAGTCTCCATTTTCTATGAGTCTGGTACCTGCTCTGAGAATTGCACAATAAACTCTTCTGGGTCTGTCAAACCATCAAAAACAGGTAAGGTTCTTGTCTATGAGCCAAGCCATCTGAGAGACTTGGTAATTCTTGCACATCGATGGCCATGTAGCTCATACAGTATATTCTGCCAATTCTCTAGGCCATCATCTGAATCTGTCATGCAGGAGCTGTTACACTACCAATCCATGATACCTTCGGCAGTAGTATCAACATAATCTTCTTCCTTCGCTGTGATATTGTAGATGTGGTCCAAAACATCCTGGTCTTCATCTCTTACTGGCTTTGTGTATCTCTCTCCTTGAGAAGGATCCAATGGGACTATGACTCTCAGTCCTTTCCCTTTGAAAATCATCTGTCTCTTCTTTAGGTTGATTACTGCATCATTATCTATTTCCCATTCAATGCCTAGTAGTGCTGGATAGGGGTTGCTGTCATCAATTATTTCAATTACCTCAAAGTCTGCTAAGGTACTGACTCCATCAATATCTATTGATACACTAGGGATTCTTCCTAGGGGCACAATCTTCTGCTGATTGGCTAATCTCAACTGTATAGGGGACCATTCCAGAGTAGGTTTTCCCATTTGTTCCCATGTCTGCTTAGTTAAGACATTTACTTCTGATCCTAGGTCCAGGATGACATCAGTCATGTCATATTCTCCTATCTGAGCATTCAATCTCATTTCCCTACCAGTTCTTTTGACTCTATGAACAGTTTTTTCTTTACCAGAACTTCGGTGAGGTTTGCAAGAAGCAATAACTTTCTGCAACTCATTTAAAGCATTCTAATTTCTCGAGAGCTTCATACAACTCTGTAAAAAGGAGGACAGTGTACTTACTTTATTTGTCAAAGCTTCTTGTGGTTGCAATTGCTGCTGAGGTTGTTGCGCAGGTACTACTGATGTGTTGGGGTCAGCAAAGTCTCTCTTGGTTTCCATAAATGTCTCTTTTTCTCTTTCGACATCAAATGTAGGGATTTTTTCTGGGGCCCTCTTAACCCAAGCCTCGGCAGGATTTTCCTCCTTGTTTTGCACTTCCGTTGTAGCTCCACTCCTGGTAACAACATTAATGGCTGGGACAGGAAATTGCTCCACAGTAATTAGCTGACTATTCTGAGTAGGGGCACTATTTATTTCTTGAATCTTCGCTATTAGCTGCGGGCATTGCTCAATCACATGGTCGACAGCTTTGCAATATTGACATGTCATAGTTGGGTTCCGACAGTCTTTAGTGAGATGTCCTGCCTAGTTACAGTTATAGCACACAACCTGGCCTCGACCTCTGCCAGCCATACCACCACGAACACGACCTCCAAAAGCTCCACGACCTAATGTACTACCGCGGTAACCATATCCATCATTGCCTTGGCCATCACTTTGTATCCGATAAGCATCGTAAGTTCGTTCTCTCATGAGGTCAAAGCTGCGACACTCATCTTCGTTGTGTCCCACTAATTTACAAAACTTACAATAAGGGTTCTTAGGGACTTGCACATACCTCTGTAGAAGATAGCAGTATTCAGGTCGATGCTAGCCAGTTGTCCTACATATCTCAAAATATAGAACACTAGGGTTGAATGGGTTTGGTGCACCGAAATTTAGGAAGTTTCTTATCGCAGGACACTGTTCCTTGTCTTGACCCTCTGTCCGACATCGTGTACACCAAACCTCTTCGTGACTAGCTTTCCCTTTTTCCATATTGCGAAGCTCCAGAGCCATCGCTGCCAACTGCGCTTATATTTGAGCGATACCAGAATTATCTTCGACCGGGGTTGTTTCAAACTTCATAGCGATTTCCAAGGCCTCCTGCTGATCCGCAACCTTCTGTTGCATGAGTGGAGTCCTGATGTGCAGTAACAGAGCTGAGATGAACCATTCCTTATGCTGCGCTGGTCCAATAGTGAAACTGACTTGATCTAGCAGAACTTTGAACCTCTGATCAAAGTCCCACACTGATTCTCCTCGCCTCTGGTGGATTTCCATTAGAGGAAATTTCAACTCAAAATGGGCCTTTTAACTTTTATTCAAATTCCATGTCATCATGTGTTAGCCAATGAAATTGATTTAAATTTGAAATACCGTATATGTCTTAAACATTTTTTTAATATAAATTTGGGGATAGGTATCATAAAAAAAACTACTTTTTTTGTTTGTATTTTTGACATATCTCCCCGTGTTTTTACTCAAATTTCGATCGAGAGACCTCATTGGATGTGGAATTGCGGAATTTAATTCCGCATCCAATGAGTACCCAACCGACATACTTTTGACGGACCCCGCTACCCCAAAAACAAGAAATACCTGAAAAAATGGAATGATGACATCATCATTCCATTTTTTCAGGTATTTCTTATTTTTGGGGTAGAGGGGTCCATCAAAAGTATGCCGAGTGGGTACTCGTTGGATGCAGAATTAAATTCCACATCCAATGAGGTCTCTCGATCAAAATTTGAGTAAAAACACGGGGAGATATGTCAAAAATACAAACAAAAAAGTAGTTTTTTTCTTTTCTTCCTCCAAAATTAATAAATATTATTTTATTATTTTAACTATTATTTTGTGAGTTCATTTTAGGAGGCCCATTTTGAGTTGAAATTTCCTCTAATGCTTTATTTTAATGATACACTGCGACTCTAATTTAGGCTTCTTAAATTCCTTTATTATTGCTGCTTTTATATCAGCCAAGACATGGTTCTGAGTGCTGGAAAACTTCATGAACCAGGTCAGAGTGCAGTCTCTGAAAGAAGTAACCAGCTGCGCTCTTTTTGTATCTTGATCCGTAATGTTCTTAGTAGTCCACACTGCTTCACATAAAAACCAGAACTATTCTGGATCCTCTGATACAGTTCCTTTGAAAACAAGGAGCTTAATGTCGTCATTCATATGGGCCATCGCGGGTCTAGGGGGGGAGGGAGGGGGATTGGTAGTAGGCGGGGGGGAACTTACCAGGGTAGACTGACCTGCGACAGGAATACTCGAGCTAGGGTTACTTTCAAACTGCGACGGCTTCTCAGGGATAATAGGTCTTCGCTGTGGGGTTACCGAAGGGTTTCCAACAGAAGGGGTTTCTTCGGGCTCTAAGACTACTAGAATTATGGGGTTAGACTTGGTATTCTGACCTAGGGTATAGGACTCAAAATTTATCTTGTACCTTTTGCCACTTCGCAGCAAACCACTTTGCTCGTTGAAGGTACTTTCACTTGCAAACATAAGTTAGTAGTGCTAAATCTAACAGTCTGATTCAATGAGCAATATACATTTTTCAGCCAATAGCATTTTAATTCTCAAACTGAATGAATTCAAGTACTTACCCCTTGGTCCTTTGAAGAACTGCCATTCGGCTTCGCTGAAGGACGTACTTGTGTCAATGGAGAACTCCGTCACAAATGCTTCAAAGGTTCGCATTGTCCAGAAATCAACAACGTAGGATATCTCGTTGTTCACCCTTTTCAGTATATTAATTCTTGCGGGGGTCCAATCAGGAAACTGACGTTCTTGGAAGTTCGTCCTTCTCTCTGTTAACCTGGATAACCACTGGTGCAACTCTATGTGGATACTACCAAAGAAAATTTCATACACATTAGAAAAAATATACCTTTGTAAAAAGTCGTTTGCACTACGACGCGGATCTTTGTTCTCTTGTACAACAAAGTTCAGATAAGTCTCTTCAATCCAATCGCTGATTTCTTTCACTGAGGGTCTTTAAAACATAGCCCTCGAGGTACGATGTAAACCCCTCTTGAGCAGATACTGAGTTCAACCGGCAACGGAACCCAATTTGTTGGGCTATAGGGTAGACCCGGGCTTTATACCATTAACTTCACACCAACAAAAGACCCACAATGTTGGCCCTTTCGGGAACAACCTGCGAACAGGTTGCAGTCTCACCTGAAATAGCTATGGGATGCCACAGAATCAGGTTTCTGCAAGCAGAAGAGGGATATTACTGTACCTTTAGCTTCTAACAATTATAATCATAAAATGCAGAGCTTTAATAGTTACTTATTTAGCTTTACGGTTAGATAAAGAAACAGTTCCTTGCTTAACCCTTTACTGAGAATTCCAGCGAAGTTAGTATTTAGCAGTGATCTTACTTATCAGTTATATATTTATCAATGCATAAAAGAACATAACAACAACACAACAAAAACCACAACACACGATATAACGTGGTTCACCCCCAATTTAGGGGTTACGTCCACAGAACTGTGCTTTATTCAACTCTTTACAAAAACCACAGTTCTGATCTGCGCACTCAGCTGCAGATCCCTTCAAGTCCTCAAAGCCACGCACACATCTACAGGCCTCTGCGCACACAGCTGCATATTTTCTTAATCACCCAAAACCATTTGCGCACACAGCTGCAGAGGTCGTCCACGCACACAGCTGGGACTTAACCTTCTTACAAACAAGCCTTAGCTTCGCATCAATTCATCTTACATCAAAAGCCAAAAATGACTTATTTACAAGAGTGCTTATTTATAGTGCACTTATTACAAAACCATGGGCTTAAACCATGGGCACCCCGAACCCTAAACCCTGGACTTAAACCATGGGTTTATTACAAAAAGAAGGTTTTTACTCAACCCCGACACCCCTAAGACTGTTTTGAGTCGTAACTCCGCTTAGAACTTCCACAAAAACCACGGAGTTACCAAAATTAGGGATCGTTAAGGTGCGTGCCCCAACATATGTAGGTCTAAGTTTGGAAAGAATATGATAAATATGTTGTTTGTCTTCTTTCTTAATCTTGCATTCTGTACATAATAGTCTAAGAATTTATACTTAGATAAATAGTCTTGAATGCATGAAAAATCATTTGGATTCAAGGAAATCAACTCATTCTTAAGTTGATGACCTCGAATTTCATTGTGTTTACCAAACACAGATTCCAACTTTTACCAAGCTTTATCAGGTTCATCAATTTCAGATATGTAGAAACGCAAATCAATAGAGATTGACATCCCAATCAATCCACGAGCTTCATCACATCTATTTTTCCATTTAATTTGATTATCATCATCAGTGGGTTCTATTTCTTTCCCTGAGATTATCCTGAAAATTCCCCTACTTTGTAGAACATCCTCCATACAAGATTTCCATGAGAAATAGTTAGAACTTGTAAGTATAATATCACAAGGGGCAGCCATATTATAAAATAATGGTTGAAAGAATAGAAACTAATTGTCTGAATGCAAAGAGCTCAAAAAAATATGCGATTTAAAAAAAAACGGCACTTAAACTGATTCCAGATGATGAAGTTATGTTTGATCAAAGAAAATGTTGAAGATGTCCCCAATAATAACGTGGCAGATATTAACTTGACCAACTTAGAAAAAGAAGCCCTCTCTTCTCAAGATCAACCTTTGACAATCACTTTTACAATAAAGTTGCTTTGAAGTGAATCACTTTTGTATAATAAGTGATGTTCACTTTTACAATAATGTGACTTTTTAAATAGTGCGGAAATAAATTAAAAGACTTAAGTGACTCACTTTTATTTTATTTTATTACTGTCAGATGCACGTTTACAATAAAGTAACTTGAAAATAGAAATTGCATGCACTAAAAAGTAGATTGATAAGACTTGAACTCAAGACTTATCAAGGTGTAAAGCAACTTTGGACCAAGTGAGCTAAGTTTAAAAGGTACGTAAAAGTATGGAAAGAGGAAGGGGGATTTTTTTTTTTTTTACTCTTCTCTCTCGTTTTCTGTGCTTGCTTTCTTTTCCTGCAAATCACACAAAAAATGAAAATTAAAAAAAAAAAACAAAAAAATTTCGCACAATGGGGTTAAATCTTGGTCAGCTTACCTGAAAAGTCTATGTTTTCAAATTTTCTCGTTGTTTATGATTTGCCATGATTGCACAAGGTGCACGACAAAGAGCATACGTAGACGAGAAGAGAAGAACAAAAAACTTTTCCTTACTGTTTCTGATTCGTCGCGATCACGCAAGGTTCACGGAAAAGAGCATACGTAGTAAGAGAAAACAACAGTTCAAGACTAAAACATAAAAGATATAATAATAAACTGATAAAATATGAGAGAATTTAAAAAAAAAACAAAAAAAAAAAATCTATCATTGTAACATTATACCTTCAAATATGCCGAAATGGGTATTTCTGGAGCAAACAAAACGGTTTTTGGTGAAACGAAAACTATTTCCCAATGGAAACAGTGCTCCGAACGCAATGGAATAGATCCCATAGGCCACAAATTCACAAAAAATCCAAAACCAGAAACCCTTTCAAAGTTTTGGCAACACCGGTTCCAGATCTTGATCAAAACTGAAAGCGGCTCTTCATAAAAGCTCTGATACCACGTTCGGGTACACAGGGTACTCCTAAAAGAATGAACACCTTCAGCAACTGCTTCACACACTACTACATTTCGATCCAAAATCCGACGGAGAAATCCGACGGCGCGTGGATTTCTCTTTTTAAACTTACCAAAAATCACAAGGATACATTTTTTTTTTGTAAATGTGGCCACAAGCGTCGGTTAAGTGACGACGAGTTAGTAAGCGTCGCTTAAGCGACGACGCCTTTAATTGGTCAACTATTTAACATGGAAAGCGCCGTTGCATGTTGGTCAAAAACTTATGAGAAGAGGTGAGGGATTTGGTAGTGCTCATGAATAGCATGCAGCATGCAATGTTGTAGTTAATATAATTCCTTACCATGTTGTAGTTGTAGTTGTTGTCATCACTCATCACACTATAGTATTTGTCTACATTGAACTTAATCAAGACCACTCTAATAGTTCCACTTCTATGTTTATTACTACTCTTGACACCTTTTCATAATCCCTTAGATGGCATTTTACCCTTTGTGGTATCTACATAATTTGAAGTGCTACTAGTCACAACTTCATTGAGCTCTAGGTCAAACTGTCCAACAATATATTGTTATTTCACCAAGCTTTCAACATCTCTAGAACAAGCAACCTAAAGAGGTATTCATTCTTGATTTTAATTATGGTTTATTATTATTTTTAGACATGAAGTGACATTATTTAAGAGAACCACTCTAGGCCAACTCTTTCTTCTCACCTTAGTTGAGCATTATGTTTTCCCTTTGGATATATGATCACATGTTGAAATACCTTATGCATTTAAAGTCGTTTATCTTTCCAACCACACCTCTTTGTATCCCTCACTATTGTTAATGAACCAAGAGGCTACTCAATTCTATCATGACCTTTTATTTACCCATACTTTCTATGTCAAAGATTAATTGACCACTCCCATCCTCAATAATGTCATTCAAAAGAACCTCATCTCCCATGACATTGCATCCTATATCCATCTCCTCAGCACAACCCATCCCTATTCTTATCACTTGAGGTAGAGGTAGGTACGAAAAGAAGAGCCTCATTTGTTAGGGAATAAATTTTGCACCATTACCCTTTACTTGAGGTAGGTACAGAAAAGAAGAGCCTCATTTGTTAGGGAATAAATTTTGCACCTTTACCCTTTTCCATTGGCTATTTTCAAAACATGATGTCTCTCCCTTCAATAATTTTAATTTTCTATTAAGAATATTGTATAAAAATTAACCTAATGCGTTTTATGAACCACACTATAATATTTATAAGCATTTTAAAAATGGAAAAACCCATTGCATTTTAAATAGGCATTTATATTGTCCATCACATCAATTTGAATAAATGTCTTCCCCTTATGTGTTTGGTAATGGTGAGCACAACATTTTTGTTTAAAATATTTTGTCGTATTTGTGGGCATGCGTTCCATTTGGGTTGACACTTGCATCCTCTGCCACTGTTGGTGTTTAGACACCCTTGAATCCTCCGAAAAGATCAAGGTCGAGTCCAATGGACCCCTTATCCATTAATATGGACATTGTCTCTTTGCCAGGATGGCCTCATGTGGAATCTGTTGTGTAACCCCAAAAATAACCCACAGTAATAAACTGCACCTAACCCTCGATCCAAAGACTATAAATATCTTGGCTGCAATATCTACGGGTTAACTTCTTTCCAAATTCAAACATTCATCGGGGTTGCTTTTCAGCTGCCAAATCGAGCTGTATTTGTGCTACATAGTCCCTTTGTCCTCTGCAATGATATTTTCCTGGGTGTGGATACGGGTTTAGTTAGAAACAGTTTCCCAAGAGCGCGCAGGAAAGAAGAAGAGCAGCTACAGGTCGCAGAATCACTGGTGGAGGCGGAGGATTTGGGGTAAGTTTGAAGCCATTGAATCTGTGATTTTTTGCTGGATCATTCTCCCTTTAAGGTATGTCTGGAAAACACTCTGTAGGATTTATAGTTTGCACACCATATGTTTGATGAAATTCCTGAGAGAGAAAACCCTCACTGTTGTTTATTGATACTATCGGTACTCTTTGAATCTTTGTTGTTTATATAAAAATAATGTATTGTATTATTTTTAAGTGGTGGTCGTTTGTTTCTCTGGATGATGATGTATGTAAATCTATAGGAGTGGTCACGCACTTAGCCAGATCACATTGTTTCGGCCTCTTTTGAAGCCTCCAAATTGAAGTTCTGCGCTAACTAATGTTGATGTTTTGTATAGAAGCATAAATTCAACGCACTTGGCTCTGTGTGAAACCCATTTCCTGTAGGAAAAGTGATTTGCTTTAACTTGTATATTGAATCAAAAGATATTAAAGGGTTTCCAAATAGCCACATTTATCATGAATGGGTTCATTTGGGTGTATATAAGTATTGAATGGAATCTTTTTTGAAATATTAGATGAGGCTCAAATGGGTTTGAAACTGGATATTTTCTCTTTAGTATGACCTTGTTTACCCATCATGGCCTTGGAGTCTGTAAATGATTTTTGTTTTCTTTTTCACACGGCCCGTTTGAATTAGTGAACAACAGACAGTGATACCTACCACTGAACTGCAATGTCAAATCCATTTTGTAGCCACAGGTTAAAGATATGAACACATTATCAAGGAGAGTTGAATTTGATTTCTTTTAAAATTTTAGTTTGGCTGCTGTGTTTGAAGCAGGGTCTTACTTTTAAACATCTATATTTAGTAACTAGTCGAATCCTGATCCCAAAGGAGGGCCCATTTGTGTGATGGATTTTGAACTGGCGATGCTTTGAACTCAAACAAAACTCCATGTTTTCTAGGCACCTGTGTTAGCACCATGGCTTGGGAGGCCCTTACTTTCTGCTAACAAAATTTTGAATATCATGGTCATTCTGTTTATTTAGTATGTTCCATCAGATTGACATAAATTATACCTTGAGCCTTCCATTTCCTCAGACTGAATGTTTGGGCATTAACATATGGCTAATGAAATCGACCAAGCACCAAGGGTGTCAGAACTCTATAGAATACATGATAACCAAGAGTTTGTATACTAAAGAAAAAGCAATTGTTGATTATTTGTTGCATCACTTCGGAGGTAATATGGCTAGAGCCAGCTGATCAACTCTGCAAGGACAACATCAAAAGTGGAAAAATAGAGATCTTGCTATGTTTAAAGTTTTAAACTTTAACTTGACCATATGTGTGTTTTTTTAAGTGGAGATCCAGCCAACATGTTTTTATCATTTATTTTTATTTTTGTAACATTAAATTTCATGACAACATCTTCCCCATGCTGGGCTGTAGAGCACCTCGCCACTCAGTGCAATGAGGAGAGAGAAAGATTACCAACCTTTTTTTCCTTAAGAGCACACTGGATGACATAGTTGGCAAATGGGTCTTGAAGAAGCTGCCCAAACAGAGAACTGTTCACCAACTCCCCAAGAATGCGTGCACAACCCTCTACTCCAGAATTTTTCAGGCAAGTTTCAATCACATTACTGCTGTATTTTTTAATGGAAAGGCTGGCATATTTACCCTCCAGGTGATTCATTACATCTGCAATCACCCATGGCATTTCCAGAGCCAAGATATACTGCACCACATAGTTGCTGCAAAACATGTTTTAATAATTAGTAAATGTGCAAATGATTTTTTTTTAAAACAAAATCAAACACTACGCTCACTTAATGGACCAAGTCAACAAGTTATCCTCTAGCATTGACTAATAAGGAAAGCCAGTCCATCAAACAGTATTGTTTATGACAAAATCAGCAAGTAATGTATATCTTCATAATTGCATCAAGCTTCCACATAGTTTCCCAAGCTTGACAGATCAAACGAAGAAAGGAGTTTGAGTGAGACAGATGTGTTTAATAACTTATATTTATTTGTTCAAGTTATCATGGTAGTACCCATAAGCATCTTGAGAGAGAGAAAATGCATGTGCAGCTATTTTAGCCACCAAACGACGCTGCTGTGCTCCAATTGAATGATCAATGCATCGCTGAAGGACACAACACCCATGCTTATGTGTTGCAATCTCGATCAATGTTCTACTGTAGCATCAAAAAGGAACTGCCATCACAGACAATAAACTATCATTTATCGTGATGTAAAAAAACTGTTACATGTTAATAAAAAATAACTGCAATTTCAACTTGAAAAAACAAAAAGAACAAAGTCGTTCACATAAGAAAACTCAAAGTTGTGCTTTAGTTTGAAATACTTAAATCCCCGACACTGCATTGCCAAAGTTATCAAAGTTTTGAAGGTTGGATATTGTAAGTAGCCTGAGTATGATTCTCGTAATTTTTAGCTCTATCTGATTCAAGAAGATGCCAGTTTTTATTTTGAAAAAATATGAAATGATTCATGAATGAAAGTATGATTCAGCTTCCCTAAAAGAAGAAAAAAGGTTATGTTGCTTGCTTAAAGGAATCTATCCTTGTAACAAAAACGGTTCACTAACAGAGAATGTATCTCAAGAAGAAAAAAAGCTCCAGAGATATCAGAAATAAATAAAACCCGATATTATTTTTTCTATTTCTTCTGCCAATTATGCTCACAATAAAGAAGATGATTTTTGTGTTCACTTAGTTGCTTGGCCCAATAAGTCAGGGACCAAGGTGGAGAAAGGTGGGGTAAAGAGATTCAATGTATCAATAAGTAATGCCGATGAAAACTAATCATTCTAGACAGTCTTTTACTTAATTATCTGAAAAAAAAAGCATAAGTATCAATCGAGATGAAAACCCAAAAACTTCCACCAAGGCTATTGAAGAAGTATGTGAATACACTTATTAGAAAATACAGGCTCGATAATTTACTAATAGATCCCTGCCACAATAAGTTTAGAAAACCATATTGAGGGATTCCAAAAAGTTAGCTTCATTGATCTACCCATTCCATTTTCAAACTTCATCCGCATTTATTATGCTNATAGATACCTGCCACAATAAGTTTAGAAAACCATATTGAGGGATTCCAAAAAGTTAGCTTCATTGATCTACCCATTCCATTTTCAAACTTCATCCGCATTTATTATGCTCTTGAAATCTTGCAGGCTTCTTACAGTCTCATACAATGTTACCCAAATCTTACATTGCTCGGAGACATCGACTGAATGTCTCTACAAATTCCATAATCTGAAAAACCATAGTTTGGAAAACCATAATTTGAGGGATTCCAAAAAGTTAACTTCTTTGATCTACCCATTCTATATTCAAATTTCATCCGCATTCAATATGCTCTTGAAATCATGCAAGCTTCTTACAGTCTCATACATTGTTACCAAAATCTTACATGCCTTGGAACATTGGCTAAAGGTCTCCATAAAATTCCATAATCTGAAAAGGTATAATTTGAGGGATTCCAAAAAGTTAACTTCATTGATCTACCCATTCCATATTCAAATTTCATCTGCATTCATTATGCTCTTGAAATCATGCAGGCTTCTTACAGTCTCATACATTGTTACCCAAATCTTACATGCCTTGGAGACATTGGCTAAAGGTCTCTACAAAATTCCACTAGGATGATCTAGGTTTAGTTGAATGACGACCAAATCAACAGTAGAGGCAAGAAGGTGCCAAACAAGAATGAACTAGTTGAAATAATCCAAGGCAGCATTTTTTGTACGCAAATATGACTCTATTAAACAAACGACGCATTCGTGTACAGCCTGGTAGAGTAAAGGGTTACATATGCAAGTTAATTATAGATTCCTAGTTGCTTGAATACTTCCCTGGGCATTTGTGTGAGTTTTTTTCCAGGTTCATGGTTAATGTCATTTGCAGAAGAGAAGCCATTGAGCAGTTCCTCTAGTGGCATCTGGGAACCTGTGAGCTTTGATTTTCCTAAATCTGGTACAGTGTTTCTATGGTGGTACTGGTAATAATATCTTGCTCCTTGTGACTAGACTCTTAGAAGTAGTGTTCTCAAGGTATGCTCTGCTAGCAAGCCTTACAAGAAGTAGGCAATGTAAGTACTTAGCCACAGAACTATTTTTTCAATAGTAAAACTTTTCCTTATCAGGCCTTGCCATCATCTTACACAGAGTTAGTCTTGTCCTCCATATGGTAGCTTATTAACACAAGTTCCATTTGAGTATATATACATCTCACTCTGATATTCCTAGTTAATGAATACTTCAACCAAACAAAATACTAAATGCTTTGGTCATCCATATTCAACAGCTATCTGGAAATTACGTGACCTACAACTAGATGACCTCAATTATAATCAGTGTAGAGTTTAGTGGCATTAGTAAGTGCCATAGTTACCATTGTTGGGCTTATGTATAGTACAGCTACTTAGTAAATCCCTAAGAGAACAATCATCAGAGTAATAAGATACCATCTTTAAACATAAAATGTATTAAATGTTGCCACAATACTTATTCAATAATTACTAAATAGATTATATGGGAAGGAACAGAATGGAACAATTTGCTCCTTGTCCTGTACTAAATAAACCCAATTAATAATAATGATGATAATAATAATAAAATTTAATATGAAAAGTGAAATACCATGGATCATCTATCATGGAAATCCCATTGGAAGAAATATGGTGTTTAAATGCATGTATATAAGTTAGCAGGTTGCAATTCTTAAGCAGTCCTGAAGTGCAGTTTGATAAAATTTTAAAAATATAATAGAATGCTGATACATATAAGCCACACACTTCACTGTCCATTGGATCTAGCTCAGGCCATTGAGAGGAGAAATTGTTATCATCCCCACCCAGGTTCGAATCTGTTTGTGACATGTTCACCCTTCATGGGCCGATTGGAGCTGGCAAGATACCAACAAACCCATTTTTGTTAAGCGCTTGAGGGTGGGACATATGATGCTTGTAAAAGAAAACCACACACTTCACTATAAGTACCTCTTTGAGCTCTCTAGAGATTCATTTATGCTGCAGAAGGTGGTCTGTGAAGGATCTAGTAGAATCATGGATGTCTCTTTAGCAGTGCTATATTGAGACTTGCAACATCTGGATTTGTTTGTTCTATCACCAATCACTATTTTTCAGTGAATGCTTATTCTGTCAAAGATAGTGCCTAGTGGAGGCAGTTCTAGAATTACTACAGGTGAAGTATTTCAGATGCACATGAAGTTATCGGAGTAGATGTGCAGTACATAAAATTCCAAGGCTGAGAACCTTGGAAAATGATAACACTTTTATAAGCTATATATAGTGGTAGTACGTATTCACAAATCAAATGAGTTCCCTTTTTTGTTAGTTACCAGCTTCATTCCTACCTAACCCTATGATCAATTGCATACCACTACATCATACAAAGTGCAGCATCTATCAAAAAAATAGGACCAGATTTATGGTTGAACACAAAACTATCTGGAACAAGCAGATAAGCAAGAAAACAACAATAGAAAGAAAGGAAACTTATGGACAAGCTGATATTCCATCTAAAGAAATGATAATTATGAGTGCTCATGATGAAGAGTGAACATCTATATATCTAAAAGAAAAATAATAATTATGAGTGCTCAGGATGAAGAGTGAGCATCTATATATTTAAAAGTAAAATAATAATTATGAGTGCTCATAATGAAGAATAACATCTATATAACCTGGTTGTTTGCACTGCTAAGGTGCTGCAAGCACTGCTGCACAACATGATTACCATTCGAGTCCTTTATGAGAGTCACAACACCAGGCTTAAGCGAGGATATCGACATATGTTCCCATTTTGAATACAACCTTCTAACTGATTGCATGAACCTGGAATAACAGGTACCAGACCAGCCACCCATTCTCTTTTATTGAATTTTTCTTCTTGAAGATGGGGACTCCCAAATGGTGGCCTAAATTGTACAACACTGGGAACTGAAGAATACATATTGTGTTGTCTTACAGCTCTGTTCGAAGAATCGCCAACAAAATCAGCTCCCACTTGATTGGGGAAGGCAGCTAGAGCCTGACTAGGGGCCTGCTGCAACATGTACTCCTGCTGCATCATTCTAAAGCGCCCCTCCTCCTCCATGTGCTGCCACGATGGCTGCATTCTATTGACATGCTTTATTAAGAAGAGATGGCATACTGTCTTGTATCCATGGATAGTCTAGGACTCTAGCCATTGTAGTCTTGCTAGTGAGAGTTTTTTGGTTGTCCCTTCACATCTTGGGTGACCACTTGCTTGTCTGTCATAGGCTTTTTGATATGGGTTACTTCCTCTGTTAGAAAGTGGCTTGAGAGATAATCTGGTCTCATTCTAAATAACATTATTTAAATCAACTACAAAGTGAACCATTGAGTTTGTGCAGGAAGTGCCACTGTGATTAGAATAGATGAGCACATAGGTCTATCAGGCAGTGCTTTATCTATTGAATAAGCCCTAAACCAAGCAGATCTTGTAGAAGACAACCTTAAGAGGGGGTCTTTTTGCAAGGGGTACTGAGTCTCATTTGGAGCAGCATATTGCCAGTTTCTTCCTTTATTACCCAGCCTTCCTTTATTACCCAGCCTTGGATGTTAGGAGTAAGGTAGACACTGTTGCAGCCCCAATCTAACATCCTGGATATTCGACAAGACCTCAAAGATCATGCAACCCTGCCATGATGAGGGTACGCTAGGATGGCATGTCACTTTTAACTTTTTGTGCATGTGTGGTGTCCTACCTTTCCATCATTTTGTAAACTTTGGGATGTCACTATATGTGTTTGATTTGTACTTTTATTTCTCCTTGATTAGTTCTTAGTTTTAATTTCTCAGATGAGGCACAAGGGTTGAATGTTATGGTGCACTATTACAGACCCTTCAGCTACTTTTGGTTACTAGGACACATTAATGTAATCTTTCTTTAAGTCTTAGAAAATTCTCTTTCAATTTTTAAGAATCAAGAATTGCCAAATTTTAAATTCTGTAAAGGTTGGAATCATTCGATTAATGCTACTGTGCAATACGGGTGGTTTATGTGGAGAATTATTATTATTTGTGATTGATGTCGATCACTAATTTAAATGTTCAATTTTTGTACTGCAGATGTCATTACTTTTTCCAGTTCAGGAAGTGTTCTAAGAGCATGGAACCTTCCCAATGGTCAGCTGGTGTGGGAATCATTTTTGGAGGGCTCGAGTTCTTCTAAGAGCCTGTTATCTGTGCCAGTAAGGATTTAGTGTTTGTAATTTTCAGGCATAGCTTACTGATATTTGTTAGCAACATTTGCTTTATTGTAGTAATTTCACAATCTATACAAACATCAAGGTGTGTCTCCAGTAATCTGGCATTTGTATTTTTTTTTTTTAAACACTTTTAGCCGTCAGTTAAGCGACAGCCTGTAGGTGATTTTTTTTTTAAAATTCAAAAGAGAAATAGATAAGTAGTGAAAATACTCTGGTTAAGATAATGGAAAATCAACTTAGAGAGCACCAACAACATTTAAAATGTGCATTTATCCCAGATTACCCCTCATTTGCTTATCTTGACCATCATGCATCATTAGCTACATAAGATTGCATTTACTGCACCGCATTAAAGGGTTTAGCTATTGAAAGTAGAGTAACTTGGAA